>CAXKVY010003904.1:0-25764 GCA_964058915.1 Tetropium fuscum | reverse complement strand
ATATTTCCAATCTACGCTCCTTATTTTCTCTCCTCGCCTATTTTCCTCTCAATTATTTCTCTGCGAAACTCCTTCCAAAGCTCTATCTGCTATCCGTTTCTTATTTTCTCTCCAATTATTATTTTTCTTCCTTGGTTTTCCTTTTTGTTTTTATGCTATCTCGATTCATTTTTAGAATAAAGCAGATTTTAGAATAAAGAATAGAATGTCCCATTTTCTATGCTACTGTCTATGCCATCCATACTTGCTCACTTTAGTTATCGATTTTATTTGTGTTTAGCATCGTGACACATTCACTATGTCTACTATACACTATCCAACTATATACTATACATGTCTACTATACACAATACCTCCTGTTTACATTCCTACTTCCTATTTAGTATATACTATCATTTTCCCTTCTATATCTGATCTATCTTAATGCATACCTACATATGTAATTTTGCATTCGTAATCATTTCTGATAATATCTCATTTGATAACTACCAAATTAATTGTCTTATACAATACTTTAATGAGAAATCTCTGCTAAGTGATTGATGATTGATCATAAAACGTAACATAAATTGGTATTATATATTAAATGGTAACATGAGCAACAATCTCATTGATAGACAATATAAATATTAGTGACTTTTTAGGAATCCCTAGGATATTGTAAATTCATTTGGTTGATGAACATTATATATTCCATGTAATCGTTAGAAACGCGCAAAGAAAGCAATCCGATATGTATATCCTTGCAGTGTCAATAAATTAGTCATACAACTATCAAGTTCTCCTTCAATCCTACCGTTTGCCTTTTGTGGCCAGCATACATTGGTTTAAGCTATATGACCTTTGCAAAAAAGCGGTGGGTTAGTATGACTAATATAAGATGTAGGCTACAATACACAATATGCCCCAAAACTGTAAGAGAATGAAAAGTAACGTTACGAGAATGAAAAGTAACGTATATATCTTGTTATAATATAGATGTTATAAACATTTCAAGTAGATCATTAGATATAAGACCGTATATATACGTTACTATTATTAAAATATCATTGACTTTATTGATATTATTCATATTCTGTGGTGACCGCCAAGCCGCGAGGCGTAAGATTTCGATCTTCCGAGTTAAGCAACGTTGACGCTGGCTGGCACTTGGATGGGTGGTGACCTAGACACGTTTGGGCCGGGTTGTGGCAGTTCCTTGAGACCTGGGATCGCTCAACATTTGCTGCGGGCGTATGGTCCCCGATAAATAGCAAAGAGAACAGAGTAATAAATCTTGGTAACTTAGAACCACGCTATCATACATATAAATTGTAAGAGATTTTGCCACCCGTAATAAATAGGATGGTTTGAAGAGAAGAATTCTAAAGTCAAAGGAGAAACGTACAAGGTGCCTCATTAGGCCTAAGTGCTGTTGTAGTGGAAGAGAACCACCACACTCTGACTACATACATACATACATTCATATTATGTGGCAGTTCCAACGTGGTGGTTGGTGTTGCTTCTCTCAACGACCGGCGGCGGTCATTTATCATTTTTAGGGTTCCGTACCCAAATGGTAAAACGGGACCTTATTACTAAAACTCCGCTGTCCGTCTGTCTGTCCGTCTATCACCAGGCTGTATCTCATGAACCGTGATAGTTAGAGAGTTGAAAAAAACATAAATTAAATATTTAAGTGGGGCTCCTATACAACAGACATGATTTTTTGCCGTTTTTTTAGATGATGGTACGGAACCCTTCGTGTGCGGGTCCGACTCGCACTTGGCCGGTTTTTCCTGTAGCAACCTCTCTTCGGAGAATAATCGTTTGCATGTCTAATGCATTAGACTTAAATGCCTGGCAATAGGAACTTCCATTCCCTCCAAGGATGGTATATCTATTACAGCACCCTCATAACATATTGGCGTATTAAATTGGGGGTAGCACCAACTCCCTTCATAGCTATCCAGTAATATACACAGTGATCATGGGTTTCTTTCATTTCTACTTTGCCTCGTAGGACAATTAAGCAAGTAACAGTTATATTATAAATGGTTTTTGCTTTCCGCATGTTTGATGTTTCAGCGACAGACAAAACCTGAAAGGCGGACCAGAGGATTTACATCGGAAGATTTACTGCCGAAATTATAAACGCTGGCAATTAGCTAATAAAAGTAAATTTACCAGAATTATTACAAGTCATTAAACCTATTTATAGTAATTTAAGATTTAACAGTACATTTATGGTGGAGAGTATGTCTCGTAATGGATTGGCAAGACATGAGCTATCAACCACATTTCTACAAAAAGGTGGCAACTAACTATCTAACTAGAATTATTAAATTAGTGTTTAGTTTGTCGGAAATTTCAGAAATGTCTATTAAATATCAAATTGCATTTTTCTATAACTCTTAGTACGCATTTTATCATTATATTTGCAGTTCTATGTTTACCATAATGGCGTTTACATCATAACAAGATGCACTTATATACAGGGTGTTTCTAAATTGATGCAAAAGATTTCAAGACGTGAATTTTCAGCAGGTCTGATATATTTTTGTTCCAAAACCCCTTGCCCTCTAAGTTACAGCCCTCAAGAGATGGGAAAACACTTTTTTAACTTTATTTTCTCGACTATGGAAGAATTTAGAAGAATGAAATTTGGCAAGCAACTCACACTAATAAAATGACAGTTTGTGACAGTTTTTTAACCTGAGACTTTGTTACATGGGGGTAAAAAAATCAACCCCTATAATATTTTTATCAGAACCTTTTAATGCATCGATATTTCTTTACCTAATAATTTTATGACAATGGCAATACTTGTCATAAAGACTTTATTTGACAATAGCCTACTTGACTGCTACGGCGAATAATAACCACTCAGTGAACTTATTTGATAGGGTATGTTAATTTTTTTTACTTTTAATGTGCGAACTATCAATTTTGTGAAGAAAATCACCCCACCCCAAGTAGTCACTCCCCTAAAGCAGGTTTCCCCTAAATATTTCGTTCCTTCTTCTCCATTCCAAAGCACGCCCATCTGCCCTGAATAAAGGGAACCTATTTTCATCCGCAAATAGGCACCTGCTCCACTCTGCTATTTCCCAGTGTTGCTGCTCTCTGGCCCATCGCAGTCGAGCAGCCCCGTTTTAAGGTCCTAGCAAAGGGCAAGCTGCTCGTCTTCTGGCCTGAAGTCTGGTTGGAGAGATGAATTCCAGTAGCATTCCTGAAGACGTTGCTTACTGCTTTTGCAGTTGAGGTACGGCATACCATTTTCACAAAAAAATATATATTTTTTTTGTAATACCAGCGATAGGCTAGGTAATTATATGTAGCCTCCCTTTTTTTTTAAATAAATAGGTACTATTAGTATTATTAGTTACCAATTGTTTTGGCCGTGGTCTATACGAAATTTTTCTATTCGCCCCCCTGTCCAGCAAAGAATGATCTATATAATATAAATAAAATATTCATGGGCTATTAAAATTTCATCTTATTACATATATTTTAGGCTGGAATGAACTTGTTATAATCAATCGCTATACCTTTGCTGTGGTAATCCGCAGGGTTTTATTTTCAATTTCACTAAACTTTTTTCCAGTATAATTATCAAGATATGAAATGTATTTAGAACATTTTCCTTTATTAAAACTTTATGAGAACGGTTTTCTCTTTCATTCAAACTTTTAATAACATCGCTTTACCGAGCCTTGTTACGCAGATATTTGAAATAAAATCCTTGACATGGCCTATGAATCAACGGAAAAAAATTGTATCTACAAAAAAATATTAATAACATTGAATTATACTGGTCATTGAACCAGAAGGTATAAATGAGAGTTTTTTTTATTTTTAAATTACACAATTTTATTTTAATGAATTTATATTTGATATAAACTACATAAATTGAATTAGCTTGGGGTGATTTTATCATATAAGAAAAATTAATACGAATAAAAAAAATATTTCACCTTCATACCTCTATCTAATTCACCTTCATACCTCTATCTAATTCACCTTCATACCAATAAGACATTATAAAAACGTTAGTAAAATACATACCCATGACAGCCATTAATATTTTTTTATTATCTATCATGGTGATTTAAACTTACTTAACAAGTATAAATTACTTACATTACTTACTTTACAAGTATAAATAGTTTGATATAAACAAAATCTGTCCGTCAAAAATCAATAATATATAAGACGAACAATTAACTAGATATAAATAGTTAGAGGTGGAAGAAATTATTATGTTCCTAGCATCTTCTGGAATTATTTTAACTGATTATATATTATATCGTAATACGAGTATTAAAGGAGCTTAATGGTGAGGTTCATTAAATTCCTTGCGGCTAAAATGAGAGCAACTTGCTGTACATCTCTAATACGCCTAAATGCAAAACAAATAAAACATAGTTGTAGCATAGTTACTCCAACTAGGTATTTTAATGCTTAATATGTCAGTATTACTAGGTCTCTTAGGTAATTAGTTAATGGAAATTATACCTGCGTTATTAATTAAGAACCGGTGCTTGTACAAACAGAATCCTAAGGAAAACACTGAGGTGTCTAGTAGTGTTTTTATTGCCTTAATATACAAATTGTTTAGATGAGAAATAGGTGATATAAATATAGATTTTCTTCAAAAACATGAATACACAAATAGGCTAAGCATATTAGGAAAGGGAAGGGCAAATAGGGGAAAGTTTTGCCATAGTCGTCATTTTCTCACCCTCATGTTTTTTGGATCGTTGAACATGAATCTGAATTTTTTTGACAGAAATTTTGCCCGGAACCCATTTTTTTGCAATAATTTTGGCACCTTTTTCGGTTTCTCGTCTATATCTCAAAACGTATGCGTTTTATCGAAAAGATCATTATATACAAAATTAAAGTAGATATATTTTATTTTTTTTCTATGGCCGATCGTTCCTCCGCCAGAGCGCGTTGGAAAATGGCTTGCTAGCGCTCATTCCGCAGAAATATGCTCGTTACACAAAATAATACTTTTCTCAGTTTTTCATTTACTGTACAGTACACACATTTCTCTTTATTTTTTTAATAAATTTCCTTATTCCTTAGACTACGTACTTTTTCATGTATCAATTTGTGGTGCAATTAAGTTTACTTTATTCATTTGTCTGCAATATTTTCTGATTTTCAAAACTGTGAAAGCATACATGGTCATGCATCTTGACCATATATGCTTTCAGAGTTAATGAAACACAAATACAATTTTTGGCACAACAAAGTATAATTACTGTATTGTAACTGAATATATGCAAACCATTCTCTATACTAGTCAGCAAAGTGTTGCAACCGCTGCGCTGGGGACCGATTCCTTGTTTCAGTGTATGGCTACGCAGGAAGGAATGCATCTTCTTTGGACCATCTGAGATTGTTTAATTATAAGAAAGCAGCTTTGGGGGCCTCCTCAAATATAGCTGCACTACCACCGTCTGCAGCTCCAGCCACACAGCACAGCGTGCCAAAGACTGAGGTTGGAAGCAGACCAACTCTCTTCAATCACCACACTTTTAGCCCCTAGTCCCCTTGAATTGCTGAAGTTGGAGATCTGTTGCATGCACTAAGACTTGTGCACGCAACTGCGGCTGCAAGAAGGTCGGACTAAGTTAAGCGACAAGATAAACAAACCAGGGTAACGATTGAAGACGTGGGTGACATTGTCCCTGACACCGAAGATATGAAAAACTGCATTTTCAAAATTAAATAAGTACAGAAACAATCTGAAAATTCCTTACCACCACTCTCACTCAATGAATCCATCTAATACTATTTGCACTTTTCAGGAAACTGCGGCCTATCTGAGACTATACAATAACATGAAGCCACCACCTACAAGTTGAAGCTACTACTGTTTCTAGTTGTTAAAAGGAAAACTTCTTTAGGCGTCCTCAGCACTTTTATTTTTGTGGGTTGTATGAGACTGGGACGTCACGCATTAGCCTCGGCTATGTAACGCTCCTTCGGGTAAAGTCGGCTCGAGTCGACTAAGTGAGAGAGGATCAGTCGGCAGACCGAGACAGTAGAGAGAGTTTGTGGGTATTGAATGAGACTGAGCTGTCACGTTCGTCTATGTAACCCTCAGTCCACTCGTTGACTAAGCGAGAGATATAAACTTGAATCTAAAGCATTTACAGCATATTTTAGCTGTATCAATATATCAGGGGTTCTGTCTTTTCGGGATACCGTCCAATTGTTTTCCGCTCTGTATAGAATTGAATTGAATTGGATTGAATCGAATCGACTGCCGTCGCAGTACTTGCTAAATATGAGTAGGTATTTTGGAGCGACATACAGTGGGTCGGTATCTAGCGCCGGTTGCCTGAAGCATCCATGTCACGAACGTACGGTCAACGTGTATTAACGGGGGCGGTGTACGGGCGGACGGTTACAGTATATATTTTAAAATTTTACTGAGAATAAATCATTATTGTTAATTGGGAGTAATTTAATATCATACATGTGTAATACATATGTAAATGTGACAGAATTCGCTGTGTATGTATAAGACGTTACTCATCAACATAAGAAATAGTGTGTTAAGATCACAAGATTGACGCTTGCTGCGTCTTACCAATAGCGATATTTCGTACTCAGGTATGTTCTAGCATTTTTGAAGTGAAAATTGAATTTTGAAGTATTAACGGGTATTAATGGATGCTGTGTATTGCGGGTTGTGGTACCGGCCGATGGTTACAGTATATATTTTAAAATTCGAAAATTAGAAGTTTTCATTTCTATCGTGTGGTCATAAGCACACACCTATGTTTTTTATTTACTGTAAACACATTTCTTTTTATTTTTTAATAAATTTCCTTATTCCTTAGACTACGTGCTTTTTCATGTATGAATTTGTGGTGCAATTATGTTTATTTTATTAATTTGTCTACAATATTTCCTTTATTTTCAAAGCTGTGAAAGCTTACATGGTCAACATGGGTTGTATCCACGGAAATCAGACGTAAAGTGTCAGAAATCACATTTTTGGATTTTGACCATTTTCCAGCGCGCTCTATCAGTGGAACGATCGGCCATAGGAACAATTAAAATATGTTACAAATGCAGAAAATCGTATCTACTTTAATTTTGAATAGAGTGGTCTTTTCAATAAAACGCATAGTAGAGATATAGGCGAGAAACCGAAAAAGATGCCAAATTGTTTTTTGCCAAAAACGTTGTTCCGGGCAAAATTTCTATCAGCAATGTTCAGATTCAGCGACCCAGAAAACAAAGGGCATATATGTTTAACATAACATGTTAAATTACAACGATTATGTTGTAATTTTCTTAATATGCTTACCCTAAAATGAATATCTTAACATCTTGAGCTAGTATAGATTTATATAAAAGACAAATAATGATGATATCAGAATCCAGGACCAAGCAATACCATATTGGTCATTGCTCATTAAAAGTAGAGGGGATCTGAATGACCGCAGCATACCGCTTATTTTAAAATCCAACTTTACTGATCATTCTACAACATTAGTACAAATAACTTTTTAAGAACAAAAAATTAAAATTAAAAATGCAAAACAATTATTATAAAGTACATGTCGGTGAAGGCTGATAAATGCTAGTGCCAAACCGGATTTTGAATGCTTAAAAAAATGATTAAAATGATTAAGGTAAGGACCAGCCGGAGAATTTCGTTATAATTATGAGAAAAAAATAAGATTCAACACGAGATAAAGGGAAATTGTGAAATGGGAGTGCTGCTTAGGGGTTGAAAGTGATTTTATGCGGGTTTTTATTTTTTTCTTTGTTACGTTCACTTTTGAGAATCCCAAATTTATTGTAGGTATATTTGCCGGATAAATTGATTTTTAAGCAGTGACTACGCGTTCCGTTTAACATGTGTTTAGAAATTCAGGAACGTAATGAACGTAATCGTTATATTACGTTCATTAGTCGATTGCATTCATCTATATTGCCACAGCGCATTTAATAAATTCTTTGTCATATATTTACCACAAATATCTTAGTACATATCTGTGTCGCCTTATTGTTTTGTGAGTTGAACATTGGCAGTTCTGTGACGCTGGCCTGGATTGGCAGATCTATGGTCTAATTTCCTCGGTCGTTGGCCAGGACGCTTAATTTTTAGCTAGACGCGTGAATGGCATACTAGTGTATGTCAATGTGTTAAGAGTTTAAGTGATTTTCTTGTCTAAATAACGTATTATGTACGTTCCGATATAATGGGATAATACAAGGAAATCATTGTTGATGTGTTGAGATTTTGGATGAATACAGGTCGGTATATTACGTTCATTAGTTGATTGCATTCATCGATATTGCCACAGTGCATACCACATTAGTGGGATCAAATAACTTAATCAACACATTGAGAGCCTTGCGTTGAACTCTCTAGAGTTGATTGAAGGACACAAGTAGATTGAAGGACACATTGAAGGACTAAGCTATCTTTTCGAAGCCATTTTCCAACTACTCAGGCTTTATTGTCTTTCGGCGAGTGGTGTAAGTCACACCACCTTTTTTACATCACCTGCTTTTACACCACCTCTTTTTGAACCAAATTTTTTTAACCACCTTTGGAACCACCTTTAGGACCACTTTGCTGAAGTCTATCGACCCCTATACCGGCGTAGAGTTACAGGAGAGAAAGGTGGATCTCTCCTGTAACTCTAACTCTGTACTGGAAGACTCGTTGCATATCACAGATAAGCTTAGTTTTAAGTATAGCTTTAAAAAGGGGACACACCCTGTTAAGTTGACTTGATATTGCTAGTGTGTACACTTAAGAATATAAAATTATTATGAGTTCTCAGCTAACGTTTGACAAAGTGTCTATATGTATTCACCTGGTTACTCCCGTTGTTTAATCAGCATATTTAGGCAACACTGCCTCACTATTTTGTATATATTGGTTGCGGAAAAATCATCGTGCACTTTGGCAAACTTTCATTGCCCACTTTAAATCACTGTTGAATGTACTCCAGATTATCCCTGGAGTACATCTTTCGTAAGACTAATTCAGGTATCACGAAATGTTATGAAAGTATACCTTATTTTTCACTGAACAAGTATGATTTTTTTTTGGAATATGAGAAACAAGTAATTTCCGAGATATTTACATTTATCGGAAAAAGAAGGAAAATTCTCCACGGAAAACGTTATTGATGATTTTTTAGATTTAGATATTATATTCTATCCGGGGGTGATTTTTTAGATTTAGATATTCTATCCGGGCTCATTTCAACCATTGAAAATCAGGAATTGAATCCGAAAGGATTACTATTCACCTTATAAATAGTGCATTTAGTACTATATAATATTACAAAATATTAACTCAATTTCCATGCATATCAAGTATTAACAAAGATACAGGCAGTCTTGTCATCGAGCGGCCGCCATCTTTAAAGACGTCATAGGGGATAATGTACCAGGTGGTAGATAAAAATACTTGCTAAATCACCTACTAAGTATTCCTGAGAAAAAATCTCCCTACTCAACATTTCGCATATGAACCAGAACCAGGTGCCGGATTACAGTTACAGATACTATTTTATATTAACAAATTACTTTAAAAATTATGCGAGAAAATGTCAAGCTATGATTCATTATCATAAGCGCTATAGCTATACGGACCTGTCTGAAATACACCATCAGCTATGATGTATCGTAATACGTACAATAAATCCTGAATATCATCCTCATCCTCATGAAATTCTCAAGAATTGTGTTAACAGTAATATTTCCGGCGATGCATTGAAAAAATCTGATATGGAATTCCAAGAACAAAGTGCCATACCATAAAAGTTAATATCGCAAAAGTAATGCCGAAATTATTAGTAGCCGTGATAAAACGAGATTAGAGTGATTTATGGGCCTTTACTTCAGTTTTAATAAACCAGCTGAGTTACCAACATTGCTGTCCCAACTTCAAGAAATAAAATTAGGAAGTTTCTACCGTCGTTTAATAAATGAACTTATAAGTTAAATTAATATGGGGTATATTTCGTGGCTTTCTCACCAATATTTCAACTATAAGGTAGTGGTAAAAGGGTTTTAACCCTTTTACTTTTAGGTTGGAGCAATATCGGCAATTTTATATAGTTACTTAACTGGAATCCCCGTTCAAAACATACGCAATGGTTTAAGTTATTTTCTAGTTATTTCACTTTAAAAAAATGAGACATTAACTTCTGACTATATTTATGCTTATATTTCTGAGCTATATTGCTAGAAGAAACTATGCTTCTGAGTTATATTTCGCACACAATAAGAGAGGTCCATGCAGCAACATATATTGGCAGTTCATTGGTAAAATATTGGTGTAATATTTGTCTATTGGGCCAATATTAGCAATTTTAAGCCAATATTGAAATAATATTTATTTTTGGTATATAACAAATATTCAATTCATGCAATATTTGAAACAACATTAATTAATATTATTGCACAATATTTCATATAATGATAATAATAGCTTCTTAGTTGTGCAATTTTGGCCAAATAATTGCAACACTCGGAGTAGTTTCAGTTTCAGAGTAGACGATTAAAACTGAGTTTTAATCGTCTCCGGATGATGCCAACTTGGTTGGCGAAACGCGCGTCGAGCGAAGTGAAAGTGTTTTGGTGTTTGTGGAAACTACTCCGAGTGTTACAGTTACATCAAAGGTTCCAGCCCTATCCAGTAACAAATAATTGCATCTGTTTTCTACAATATTGAAGAAATATTTATTTTTGATATATAATAAATATGGAGTTCATTATATTGCTCTAATATTAGAGAAATATTGATGAACATTTTCTATTTTCTGAGCATATGGATGCAGTATTGGCAACAACCTAAATTAATATTACTGTGCAATATTCCATGTAAGCACGTTAATAATTTTAAGCCAATAATAAATAATAATTATTTCGCCGCATAATAAATATTGAATTCAATATATTATTCAAATATTGAAGAAATATTGGTGACCAACATAAAACTTTTTTTATATTTTTGTGATATTTCATACAAGACAAAAGATAGATGACGTTATTCTAATGGAGCAAAGTTTTTCTGTAATTTATTAATTAATTCGGTTTATTTAGTCCATTTTCTCTTATTTGTATTCTTTATATAATATAATAAATAAGTTATCCCTCTGATTTATGAAATAATTTTGGATTTCTGATTTTAAAACACTGTCAAAGACATTTTTATTTTATTATCATTTATTTAATTTCAAGGTATCTTCGTTATTCATATTTAATTCAGCCACTAAAAAAACATGTGTGTGTGGTTATGACCACACGATAGATGTGAAAACTTCTAATTTTCGAATTTTAAAATATATACCTATACTCTATCCAACGAGAGAATGGACTTGCTTTGCGCATCGGCGACTAAAGAGGAGGGGCTCTGTAACGAGCTACGCAGGACCGTCATTCGATAAAATATATTCGTAAGTATGTAAGTAAGTAAGTAGTAGGTACTTTATATAATTAGGTACCAGGTAGGTATCGGACCCAGGTAGGTATCTGCTGAGCCAATTAAGACGTTGAGGGCGTTGAACTAATGTTCTAAGGGACGGAGATCTGACCAAAACAGACGAATTTTCGCTCGAGTGTAAGTCCATTCTCTCGTTGGATACAGTATATATAATTACATTTATGTTATATAATGGATTAGTTTGGTGAATCAATAAAATATAATATCAATATTGTTATATAACATTATTTTTCCTTGTCTCTGTACCCATGAAGCAATATTAGTTACAAAACAAGCGGGGCAAGGCAGTAATAATTAACCGTATGAAATAATTTTATTTTCTATTTTCACAAAGTAAAATAACATTTGCAATATACATAGTACAACGCCTTATACATACACAGGAAATTCTGTCACATTTACATATGTACACACATCTATGATATTAAATTACGTTCAATTAAAAATAATGATTTATTCTTAGTGTTTTAAACTTAAGTATAAATTTAAAATATATACTGTAACCTTACGCCCGTACACCGCACCCGTTAATACACGTTGACCGTACACGCCCGCGACACAGAAGCTTCAGCCAACCGGCGCTAGATGCGGCCCCACTGTATGTCGCTTGAAAATACCTACTCATAGTTAGCAAGTACTGACGCACCATCACATCGGCAGTCTATTCAATTCAATCCAATTCAATTCAATTCGATACAGAGGAAAACAATTGGACGGTAACCCGACCAGACGGAACCTCCTGATATATTGTTTTCTGATTATGATTTCTGATTATATTGTATTTTCTTTTACTTAGGAAACAATTAATACATATTGCTTCCTTAACATGTATTATTATTTTAAATAAATGTGCTGAGCGCGCCTCATAAAAATCAAAGAAAGAAGATCATAAAAATGCCAATAACCAAAAAATTGGGAAATTTATCGGGTTTACCCTTGCCAGCGTAGGAGAGCTAGTGGCTGTGACGAGTTATGCAAGTTGCCAAATATCATATGTTTTTGAATATTTTTTTTTATTTTAATAAACATAAGTTAGGTTTGCAACACGAACTAAATTAATGTTGTTAATGCAAAACTCATTAACGTCATATTCGCTCAAAAAACTGACACCCCCTATGGGGGCCGCCATATTGAGGTTCCGTAGAGGCTGTTGTCAAACTTCAGTTAATAATTTTCCGTGGGCTTTTATAAGAAAATGATTTCTTGTTTAAGAGACAATTTTATTAAAACGATAGTATCAATAAATACTTTTCATGGTAACTTATTAAAATATCTTAATACTCCCAAGTAAACCATTAATTTATATTATTAGAGTAACACTTTCGGTTACTGGAAAGATCCTGCAACGTGCTTGAAAAGTATAGATAGACAATGTTAAAATAATTGTGATTTGTAACTAAATCCCAAGAAACTTTACCAGATTTTGATGTGACCAGATGTGACATCCAGTTTACTTTATGAGATTCGAGGTTTGCAATTAAATTCAAGTATATATTATATGTTTTGTTAACTTTGATATTTATAAGGCATATTATTTAGGCATAAGTTAAATTATTTTAATATTTTGCTAATTTATTTTTTTATCGTAAATTTTATAAATAAATAAATATATTATTCTTGCAATATTGTATTTGTAATATATTAATATTAAGTCCCAATATTGACTACAAATCCAAAGGAAATATTGTGCCAATTTAAATGCCTCAATAGTTAATACAAATTTGTTGAAATATTTAACCAATATTGTCATAGTTATCAAAATAAATATTGGTAATCAATCGGAGATAGATATTGGAGCAATAATGTAGCACAATATTCAGTCAAGATTGATAACAATATTTTGCCAATAAATAAAAATATTCACATTTCGATATTGGGCCAACATTGCATTTCAACATTAAGCCACTATGTAAACTATATATACCCAATATTCTAGTAATATTGCTTGCTGCATGGGGATCATCAGATGAAAGTAAAAGGAGTAAGTAGGTAGTTAGTTCTGCTGAATAGAAATAACCGCAGGAAGGAAAGTAAGAACGTATCCTGTCCACCATACGGTGTATACGAGTACACTATGATTCAAGTTTATACGCGTGATATAAAAGATTGTTTAATGATACGGCGAATAGGCTGTTATTGTGTAGGCCAAAAATATTTTTAATTTTTTTGTCCATATCTACCTACTTATTCCTCAGTTTTATGATTACCGAACTGACGCCCATACATAAGGAATTTGAATACATAGCATATGCTGTCATTAGTTTAAATAAAGTGAATTACTTGCTCAACATGATGGACAATTATCTCTAATTAGAGTTATAAGAAGATACCAAATCAAAGGGACTGGTGGTGCTAATATAGTATAAATAGAGTTAACGACTTCTTCATCAAAGCCGGGATTTACAAAAAAGGATTTACCTATAATTTTTGGGCTCAGAGACCAACTTTGCAGGTTGAACCGTAAAATTCTATCGTTGTTATAGTATTGAAAATAATTCTGGGCTCTTGTATATGGGAGCCGTCTTTACGAAAACGTTCGTGACATGCGACATGCTATTTATCTGCCCCGTCAGCAAGATCAGGGAATACGGAGAGGTCACAATTTGCTGTGTTGGGAAATAAACGAATTACTGATTCATTTTATTTATAGGCTGACTACTAAATATTGCTCTTTATGAATGGCAAGGTCAGGCAGTATAACATACTTCAATTTTTAGAGGCTATTAATGTTTAATTCGGTATAACATAATATGGGGAGTTCGATAGTTCAGTTTAAAAATATATCAATAGCTTATTCGTTAGAATGTTTATCTTTCAAATACGCATAAGTAAAAATATTCCATTATGGGCGTAGAATTTATTCACTAATCGGAAGTTAAGTAGTAAGTATGAGCTAATCACCACAGTTGCTAAATTGATTCAATGTAATTATAATTATAAAGTAGTTAAGTATATGTAAGATTTACTTGTGAATAATTGAAAAAATACTCAACGCAAAAGTTGTTAATAATTTCAACAGTTTTTGTTAGGCGCTACTCAGCGCGAGAAACAACTAATTATAATATATAAAATGCTTAACAAAGACGTCAAAGAAATGCCAATGAATCTAAAATTTCATTATTTGCAGTATTGACTGAAAACGACATAATGGGATGTCATAATGGGAGGAAACCATACTAACCATTTTAATTATTTCAAAATTAAATAATTTCTTCCTGTTGGTTTTGGTTTAATTGAAACAAATATTTTGTCTCCATTTTTAAAATACACATCGTACAATGTCAATGACGAATGACCAAATGACTGACTCTCATATGTTTTCCTACGTTTCGCAATCGGCGCCAACCACTACCAATATTACTTAGTTAGCACATACTAAAATTATTTTAACACAACCATTACTCGAATATACCATATGTATTAAAAGTTACAAAACCAAATTATATATAATCATCAATATCGGACGCCAGTCGATTTTGAGGGCGATTACACGTGCAAAAATAAAACGTTCTTTGTTATTGCCCGAAAACCATTCTTGACTCCATCTCCTTTTAAAAATAAGTTTCGCAAGTTTTGCCTGAAGCTTTCTCCTAGCGACTATTTCGATTAGACATAATAAATGTTTAATTTTTAGCATATGATCATCCCAAACTTCTACCAGCCATCAACACAAACCGTTAAAAATTGTTATTTGGACACATTAGAACTGTGTAACTCATCAGCTACTGTATAACAGTAAACAAAAAGTTGTGTCTGGTATTTCCAATACGCCTAAGACACTTGCGTAGGATGCAAGGTCTGTGAATTTTTAATTAACCAGGATTAAAGTCTGCAGCTCAATTACGATGATTATTTAAGTATAATTCTGTGGAAATATTATTCCATAAAAGTATGATGCCCACAGTATCCAAGGAAAAACTCCTCGCTAACCGAAATGTAAGAATCGTTTCATATCAATGCTAATTATTAATCAAGTGTGTGCTAATCATTAGCACACACTTGCAGCCGATGGTATGGTGTGCAAACAATGGAAGATACTGACACTTTAGTTACCAACACAGCTCTCTCTCTTTGGTGGAGCTGACGTGGTCATTGTTGACGGTGAGGATGTTGACTTATTAGTGGTTCTAATTAGTCTATGTAAATAAGCCAATGTTTGTTTTCTAAAGCCAGGAAGAGGGAAAATCTTCAGACAATTTTCTACCCCTTGAGGGTAACTCAGGGTTTAATAGCGGATCACATAATATTTCTATACTCTATGAGCAGGTTTTACAAAACCTCAGCACTGTACAATCAAGGAAACATATAGTTGTCCAAACTCTGAAGAAAAAGACTCCTGCTCTCAACTCAACCATAAACGTATTCAATAATTGCTGATGCCAGGGAAAAATTCCTTGTATCACTCTACAGTGCTGTTGGTGATAACGAAATCCATTCTCTCGCTAAGTTAAGGTATAAGTGTTACCTATTTGAAGATGGCAACCAAGTTTAATGTCAACATAGTTCCACTACCATCTGCACCAGGAGCAACAAGAGAATACTCACTGAGGGTTTACGGCCACGTTCAACAATGTCTTTGCTATGAGGAACACTCTCAAGAGTCAAGCTAGAAGATATTAAAAACTGGATTTGTGCCAATAACTACGAGGAACTACCAATACCTATAACCCCTAAGTAATTTTGGAGCAGTGGTAGGTCTCTTGAAATCGGCGCCATACAGTCCACTTACTTACAGCTTTGCATCGTACTTGGCGTAATTTTTGATCTGCACTGATGTTAAATGTCGAATTCTTAAAGAAGCTGATTTTCACCACAGGGTGTTTTGAAATTGGGCAAAGATAGTATAATTTTGTATTTCCCTGTATAATGCATATAACATATACAGCTTTGTTAAAGAAACTGAATGCGGTTTATTAAACTAATAATTGTTCTTCTATTCGTCGAAGAATCATCAAAAATGGGCCAGAAAACGGTTATTCAAGATAATATTTTTTCAAAATTTGAAGGCTCAACCTTGAACCAAATAAATAAGGGTTCAAGGTTTTCAGAGCCTACTCCCTACTACTTCCAAGTATTACTACTTCTGTGGAATCTTAAATTACTATTAACTCTGTTAGACTGTCTTTTATCTTGAACCGCCACATGTCATGTGAAGTACAGAGTTCAGTTACGGAGTCGACTATTGGCAATTCCGTCTCTACCTTTTTTACTACCTACTATAGACAATGCGGCCTATGCTCATGTTATGATAATATCGGACGTTACATAAGGTATATCGCGTCGTCTAAATCCCTATCACTTTTTTTGTACACCTCACTAAGGATGCACAAAATTTCTCAAGTGGTGACACGAATATCCTCGCCAGCCCACAATTGCATTTAAGTTAGGGAATTGTTAGGTACAAGTTATGGGATGGTACGTAAATGTAAACCAGAAGTGATATCTCCTGTCTCGCTCATCTGAAATACACAGTTCAAATCAAAATAGACAAAAATAATAGTGGCAATTTAGAACAATAGCCTTCTTAATACATGCTTAAAGATTATTTGGAAAATTAAAAAAAAAACTGTAACCCAAATGGAACTTCATTAACTGTCATAATAATTCAATTATCTCCCATGTTCACCTTGAATGTATTTCCAAATTATTATGGTTATGCAATATATTATTATTTATATAACTTCCTCATCATCAATTGCGTCTTTTTGAAGACTCATTCCAATCAGCACTTCTCACACAGATTTGCTAACAACATGATTCGCTATGCCTGTATCTGCTTGCCATTGAAGAGCCCATCGCTGCACTCGACCTTTTATACAATTGAATCGAATTTCTCGATTCTCAGTGTCTCAATTGTTTTCTAATGGCCTTGACTATCTCGATTTATTCTAGATTATACCGTTACTTTACGCATCTATGGAATTATGCTGCTCCTCCGTCATAAAATAACTAGTATATGCAAAATTTTAGTATCGAATCGGCTATAGAAAAACATTAAATGCTTGAAAAATCCTAAGACGACGGCACTCCTAATCACCGGCCAACATTATGAAAGCTCGCAAGACAGATGATTGATGATCACTAAAGGAAAACATTACGGTACTGCCAAGGCTGAATAAAATACCGTGATCGTTACGAAAGCTTTTATTGTTATTTGTGTTGGTATCGGTCGCCTCTATATTAATTCAATTTATCTGTTTCGCAGGCTAGTTATGTCACATATAGCGATGTAAATTTTAAATTTTGAAACAGAGGAGTTATAAATATATAAACTTTTTATTTCACTGCTATGTGGAAATGAGTTGTTTCGGGCTTCAAAGGTAATTTATGGAGGGAATTAACTTTTTCTAACAATTTACGAGCAAACTTTACATAATCCGCGACGAACGCCGTATTGTATATGTGTATGAACAATACTTTAGTATAATGGAGCATGGGAAGGGCCTGGAATTATTTTATACAGCTGTGCTAATATTTAATTACACCTGTGTCACACAATGATATAATGCACGGTTGTGAAGCAGCATGGAATTAGTTAAATCCGTTTAATTTAAGGTTAGTTTCCTCGAAGTAATATTTACCAAATGACACAGTTTTCATAGTCGCCAAAATTAAAAAATATGTAATTGTTTCCATCACATGTGTACGTAAAACCTACGTAAAATCGAGGTTCAACCTAAAACTAATTGAAAGAGAAATTATTGTTTGCTGTTATGTGTCTTTTACGCATATAATCTGTAATACCTGTACACCTATTTTCTTTCACTACGCCACTGGTTTAACATTTATGCAGAACATTTTTATAGTGGCAAGAACTGGTATAGTTTGTAACATAGAAATATGAGACATAAAAACCCGAGGAAAAAAGCCTCATTATATCGATCTCTTCACACCTGCTAGCGCATTTTTAACAGCGTTGTCAAGTATAACCAATTTTCAGGAATTTAAGGAAAAACAAATGATTTTATATAGGTACATCACCCATCACATTATGACATTATTATGTAATATAACAAAATATTGATTACACTATATACCTTTCGTCATATCATAAAACAATTGGATGGTTAATGTGATGCAGAATAAGATGTTTCCCATTCAAATATTACGGATCCATTTCACACGTTCCTCGGCCGTGTCACATCGGCATCATGGGCATTCCTTAGATCCCTAAATTGCCTAATAACATCAAACGTTTTGTGGTAAAGTGGGGTCAACAATAATTCTTGAAATAGAAGTAATAGAGTTATTCTTTAATTTAGTGTATTATTTTGATGGGTTTTGTGTTCAAATTAATTAGTTATTAGTATTCTATCAAAACATAACTTGTTGAATGAAAGCACCTTTATAGTGACGATTTTAGCTTGCTGTAAGAAAAGTTATACTGCCCCGATCTCCCATTGCGGGTATTCTTTGAAAATTTTTTGTCTCATATTTCGATGTTACAAACAGTACATTCATAATGTTTTCTCTAACATTTTTCATACTTAGAATATTTGTATTTTCGCTTATTTCAAGAGATTTCTTCTGCATTGTCGCTCTCCTATGCGGATTCCACTTTATTATAGGTACTCTTTGCTGCAAAAGTCGAACAGTATATCGGGTTGATCGGGTAAAAAATACATTTTTATCCTGTTGATCTAATTTTAAAGAACTTTCAAAATATCTGCAATTTAAGCCCTTCTGTCTGTCTTACTGGATGACTCGATCTCAACAACGAAATGTAAGATTTGTTTTGAAATGTTTTTGGGTAAGAGAAACCCTTGTTTTTGAGCCAAATCCAATAATAAATGCCCAGTGGGGCCCTAAATGAATAAACGTCCAAAATTGTTAAATTACTTTTGTCGAAATTACTCAAAATTTTCAAATTGAAGTAAGTATATCACTTTCATATTGGAGCTAAATTTATTTTTTTTAATACGCATTTAATGATGTTTAACAACAATTAGTTTTATTTTCAATTACCTATAGGCTCGCCAGAAGCAAGGCTCTGCCGGTGGGGCCCATCAGCCAGGACCGGGGGAGGCTGCGTAACTTCAGGTGACAGTGATCACATTTGTGGGGAGGGTCACGTGAAATGCGCGGCCTACTCCTTAAGAGGCGGCCTCGGGCTGCAGATATTAGGCGTAAAGAACGATGGTACCGCTCGGCCCCCTCCTATCGAGGTCATATCTTCAGCCAAGAATATTGGCGCGTATAGGCTATTGATTATATCATATAGAATAGGAACTAAAAAACGTTCACGGGTTTTTATTGCAGGAATCGGTCAATGGGTCATTTACGAAGAAAAAACCGCAGAGTGCTATTAAATTAGAGCATGTAAATTGGAGACACGGGTGATAGTGCACCCTTTTCAGTTTTTTTCAATATTTCACGAAGCAAAATTTCGATATACTTCACACGATACTTCTTGTAGAGAATTGAATTTCCCATTTGCCGAAATGGATTATCAAATAAAAATTAATCACATATTTCTTTATACCGAAAATGTTGAAACAAAAAATTTATTTTATGCTTTTTTGTCTATAACTTTTTTTCAGTCAGTTAGGTATAAGCATTGCTTTCTATAAAAAAAGTAGACAACATTTCCTTTAACGCTGAGTAGAAAAATTTGTTGGGTTAAAAATTGACCGAAATATTGCCACTCGAAATAGCTTTTTTTTCGATTTTTATCATTCGTATACAGATATTGTTTTTATTCTCAATTTGTTGAAAAAATTGTTATTTTACTGAATCAAAAAAGGTATTTTAAGTTGATAATACATTGAAACAAATCTTTATCCTTATCTGCCTTGAATTAGATGCTTCACTATCAGTCGTTACAATATAAGCTGCACTTGAAGTAATTATTAAATCTTCCTCTGACTCTATTGTTTTAACAGAAAGTTTTTCGGTTGTATATACCCACGAAAATAAACGATGAAGCATTCGTTCGGAGGTCTGTAGACACAATGACACAAACCAAATTTTTGTCGAAAGCCGAGCAAATTCGGGCTAATCTATTCGACCGATTGCATTTGTTATCCGTTATCTGTATGAATACGCACCTTTATTAGAAGCCGAATTAAAACGTATAGCATATACAAGTAAGAATATTGCCTTGCGAAAAAGGAGGAAAGCTCCAAAATACACAGAGGCTCAGTTAGAGAGAATTCCGAGATATTGTCACGCGGTGAGGCGAGTGCATTTCGTCAACAAGTTGATCGTGATGGACGATCAAAAATATTTCACTTTGTACAACTGTGAGATTATGGTGCCTATACGGACGACGTGAGATTAACACGTTGACTGCTACGCCTCATTCGAGGAAATAGGTCCGGGACACCACGATATGAAAATCAAAATATTGTATAAAAATATTTTGGGAAACGTTTTTTTACATTTTGTCCTACATATCACTTTTTTTCTGGAATAAAAGCCGCTTACCAGATATCTCGTGGTCGGCTCTCCTAACAGAATTTTACTTGTATACTTGTGCCGCCCAATCACGAGATAACTCGTAAACGAACGCATAATAACTGTCCAGCGCGCTCTTCGTGTTATGACCTGTTTAGTATTTGGTAGGTTGCGCATAATAGTTACTTTGCTTTTTGTGTAAAAAATGTCCATAAAACGAGGCTTGCAGTCAGAGAAACCTCAGCGATATGCGGAAATGGCTGAATGGGACGATTTCCTGAAAGACAAATCCGAAGACGACACCGACTATGAGTTATCAAGCGAGCAGAGTTCAACAAGTGAAGAGAGCGATAATATCCCTGTGCCACAAAGCCACACAGTTGAATTAGAACAAAACCCAGAATTATCCAACGAAGAATAATGGTGCGACGTTGAAGAGGACCCACCAAACTTTGATTTTTGGCACAAAACGTTGGACTAAGATAACAAGGTCCGCTGACTATAGAGTATCTAGTAAACTTGTTTTTTTCTGATGAGTTTTTGAGCATTTTAGTTCAACAAACAAATTTGTATGGCACCTAAGAACTTCAAAAAAATCCTCTTACAAACAAGGTCTTCTAGATTGACTAGATGGGTTTAATCTGATGCAAACGAACTGCGAGTATTTATTGGTCGTCTTCTGCACATGGGCCCATGTACGTTTCCATCAATTAAGCATTATTGGTCCCAAAATATTATGTATCAAATGCCATTTTGTGGTTTAGTAATGAGTAGAAACATATTTCAATTAATGCTACGTTTTTTGCACTTTTCCGGCAATTCGAAGGAGACAGAAGATAGATTGTACAAAATCAGGCTAGTTCTCAATCATTTCAACAAATTAATGCAAGATTATGTTCAAAATAATCTTATAGCGCGGTAGAATATTTTTTCGCCAATATATAAAAAATACGGGGTGAAGCTATATGAATTGTGCGAATCCAATGGAATGGTTCTAATAATAAGAATATACTGTGTCAAATCAGAAGCCACCAAGAGTGATATTGGACAGGCTGCAGCGGTAGTCTTGAACTTAATGGAATATTTTTTAGATAAAGGATATGTTCTCTACACGAACAATGTTTACATTTCAGAACCAAGAACATAACATCAAGAAAAACATGTATCTGCGGTACTTTACGCAGTAATCGAAAAGGAAATCTCAAACATGTGGTCTCAAAAAACCCGAAGAAAGATGAGTGTGTGTGTGGCAAAGACAAAAATCGGTAGTTGTGTGTAAGTGGAAAGACAAACGGGACGTGCTAACAATTTCAAACATGCCGAAGGTAGAAATGGTCGAAGGGAGCAGAAACGGAAAAAGGACACTAAAACCTAATATAATCAAGGACTACAACGCTGGAAAGATATTCTTCGACTTTCCAAGCGAAGAATATCTTACCTTCATTCTTAAACCCACAAGGGTTGTCATCTATTTTTTTGAGAGTTTTCTCCCTCAAATTGGGAGCAAGTTTAACAATATTAAGCCATTTAAACGATCAGCTTCAGCCTATCTTCCATTTCCCAAGCACAGTTTTCCAGACTGAATACTGAGTGTAATACTCAGTATTCGAAAAAGAAGGCTTTAAGTGCAATCTCACAACTGCGGGTTCAAACACTTCTTCAGGTGGATATTTTGACTTGCGAGGTTGATGGCCAGTTCCTGCAACGTCCCGGAAGCGCGGCTTTTGTCAATTCCCCAAACAAAGACCTTTGGAGTAACAGTAAAATTAATATTTACACCTCGGCGACAAAGAATATGCTAAAAAAGACCTTTTGTCGGCGGAATCCTACATAACAAGGTCGAGAGACCTTTCCGGCTGTTAATTAAATTTACGGCGCTACTGCTCCATAAGATACGAAATTCAAGTATGTAACAATGGACAATCGCGTCCAGTATTTTACGCAACGTTGTTCTTGTGTTCGCATGAGCTGGGCAGGAAACACACCATATGAGTAAAACATTTAATTTGTATGCATTTCAAGGACTCCATACATGCTACGTTTACTTAAGGAATAAATTATACGATACGCTCAGGTGATAATGTCTACAGGATGGTCCAATAATTTAGGAACAATGACTGAGTTTATTACCCCAGGTGTTCATTTTATCGCTAATTATACATCTGTTGATATAAGAGGTATATCATATACCTCTATAAACATATAGTGCCAAAAAATTTTACATCACACAGTTTTAGTGGCAACTTTTATTCCAGAAATGATGGATGAAAAATATGCGATTAACATATTTTCCATCCATTTTTCAGTATTTTTGGCAAATAATTAGTTTAATGTGTGCAATATATAGCGTGATTTAAAGAAGTATACATTAGATATAATTAAGGAAAAGAGGGTTTTAAAAACATAGTTTTGAAAATTGGTATAGACGTTTCATGGGGAGTTGCTGTATTACTTTGATGAATTTAATTTGCTCCTTGTTTTTGATAACATTATAACTAAATAATGTAGTTACTACATATGTAGGTACAACGTACGAAAATGAATAATGAATATCCTATTTGGTTCTCAAATAATTATAGTAAAGATTTGCTGAAGGAAAAGGTAAAATTACTATATAGAATTTTCTCACGTTCGTCGGTAAACGACTTAAACTATCCATAAAAAATAAAAAATATTATGAAAACTACGTCTCCAGAATTGAGCATATTAGATTGAGCATTGGATCATTATGTAGTAACTAATCTAATTCCCTTTGTACAATCTATTATTGATGGAATGTCTAATAGAGAGCAAGGATATGTTGTGTATACCAATTTTTTAAAAGCATTTGAAAAAGTTTATCATCATATTCTTTTAACTAAATTGGCACATATTTATATACACGACAAGAGGTCATAGTGTGTCAATATTAATAATTATTATTCATCGTCTCTCACGTCAGATGTTCCTCAGAGATCACATCTAGGCTATTATTTTCAGTCATTTTCACTGTGTTTGTATGTTATTGATAGTTGTTTTATGTATTCTTAGCGTTATATATTCTTAGCGATATATATATATATATATATATATATATATATATATATATATATATATATATATATATATATATATATATATATATATATATATATATATATATATATATATGATACAAGGTGTTAAAGTTTCATTTTTTTTACATTAATGTGTTATATTTTCTGAACGGAATGATATATTCACTAAATATTTTACACATATCTTAACCTGCATAGAATCAACATGTTGTATTGTTCCTGTCGAAAATACTATAGTGGATGTTACTTTTTTCGGGTACTTCGGATATTCTGCATAATGGAACTTTTTTTTCGTACGCCACTGACATTATCTGATACATATTTCTAAAATAATGGCCCCTTAGTAACAATTTTGATCTCTTGTAATTTTGCTCTAACTACGACAGTTTTAGAGATATTGGCCGTTGTTTCTCTGACAGTGTAATGTCGTTATTATATTTTTTTTCTCGAATTTTCTTTATGACTTATAAACGAACGCTTAGATTTTTTCATGTTTGGGGGATAATGCCTATTAATTAAGGCGCATAAAACAAGCGGTAAGAATGTTCAAAAACTTGCACAGTGGCGGGGTGGAAGGGGTGCTCCACCTTTCGTAAACAGAACATCTACGCCAAAGACTATTTAAAAAAAACTGTTATTTTAATTATCTACATACAGTTTAACAAAAATAATGTCCCTTCTTCTGTTTCGAAATTCCTGTGCGGTTCCTAGTTATTTTGATTTTTAGTGTTTGATGTGGTACTAAATTAAGTAATTTATTTATTAGCAATAATAATTATCGGCTAAATATTTAATTCTTTCAACGAAACCTACCTAAATATGGTGTGTTAAGGATTCTAAAAAGCCGAAATCTCTTATTCTTTATCTTTTTCCAATGTAGTCAAAATAAATATTTGTTATATCAAGCCTTACTCAAATACAATACTTTTATATGTTGAAATCTGTTAAATTACAAATGTACTTACAATACAATAGATTATTGTGCAGTTGCCAAAAGTCTTAAAAATTTCCTTTAAGTTTTATTAAACTTGTGCATGTACCAATTTCTGTTTCAATTTTTGTTGTTGTTTGCTAAATAATTTCCATTTAAAACTAGCGTATTTGTAACTGTACGTAATAATTGCAACAAAATATTATACTCCTTAGAAAACAAGTAAGCATTATGTCATATTTTGAAACGACAGTTTGACGTATTACAAGTTTATCTACAAACAAATTTGCTTCATCTTGAATATTTTCACTGTTATTAATTATTATTTTTAAGATTAAAAAGTTATTTTATGTGATTTGCCAGATTTTAATTAGTGTAACATGCCGTTTACATTTACAAATAGCGAACAAGCCGACATTCATTTTATTTATGGGTTCGCAAATGGGAATTCAAGATACGCAGCTAGGGAGTATCGAAGAAGATTTCAAAATAGACGACAACCTCATCATTGCGTTTTTGTGAGTATCCACCGTCGATTTGTTAACCAGGGTTTGAAAAATGTACCCGGGGGCCGACAGAACAACCGTGGACGAGATAGAGACCGTATATTGCGGGAATTTAATAGGAACCCGACGACAAGTACTCTACGTGCTGCTATTGCTCTTGGTATTTCCCAAAGTAAAATTTCCCGGGTTTTAAAACGGGATCACAGACGCCCATATCATTTTCAACCTTTTCAAGGTTTATGTCCAGGTGACGCTGAACGAAGACTTACTTATTGTAGGTGGGTTCTTAACTCCATTCAAAATAATAGGGATTTCTTATCCAATATACTGTGGACTGATGAATCTTGTTTTACTCGTCGTGGTATAGTAAATTTTCACAATCTGCATGTATGG
>CAXKVY010003903.1:0-17714 GCA_964058915.1 Tetropium fuscum | reverse complement strand
GTAATACTTAGAAAATGCTAGTTTAGCTGGATCAGACCTAATTACAGATTCCGTACTCATGAAAACTTAATAAAACACCGAGTGGAACCGGGTTGTCTTGTTAGTTGACTTCACTTCTGACAAATCACGCCGTCGATGTATCCCCAGAGAGAAAATATACACTTTGGAAGTTCCCGGGGCGTCGATCCGACAAATATATTAATATCTTACCGTCAAGGTTTGCCTCAACAAACAACATCATCCCTTCGGGGCAAATTTCTTTACTGTACTTTGATATTTATTGCGCCCTATTCATGCATGTCAACATTTTAAGCTCAAGTTTAGCCATAAACAATATTCGGATTTTTGAAATTTACCCTCTAAAATCCACTGATATTGTATGTATTTAGTGCTACAAGATGACTTATCACTAAAGACCGATATAGGAGCCTGCATGTCATAAAATTTAGATAGATGCATTCGAATTTTTATTCGTACACATTTTACGTACAATATGAATAAGCAAAGTAAACAATTATTAAGGTAATATATTACTTCTCATATAACCTGCTACTCTAAAAAGATTATTCCGCAAACCTAAGAAAATAAATGATTGGAACATGATCAAAGAAGTTCATTAGTGATGCTGGAATCAATTAATTTTGTAAAATAATACTTCTTACCAATTAATTTTAAAATAGAATTTAAACAAATAGCAGATTCGATAACGTAATACTCTGATTTGTATACCACATTATACCTGAGCGAAAGCATTTCTTTAGTATCCTTGGTGATTTATTATAAGATAGGTGCAGCGAAAATATTGAGGATGTAGAAATTATTAGTTAGTAAAAGTACTTGCGTTGAACATACTGTTTTCATAGTAGACGCTTTTTTTCTAAAATGAATATATATGTATATATATATTTATATATATATATATATATATATATATATATATATATATATATATATATATATATATATATATATATATATATATATATATATATATATATATATATATATATATTTTGTGAAAAGTAATCTTGGGTTTGTAGCATTTCATTACATAGAAATAAGCAAATAGACGAATAAGAAGGAAAACACACTTACCAGTGCTATATCTGGACATACATACGGAAACGAACCAC
The DNA here is from genome assembly GCA_964058915.1 of Tetropium fuscum. Classification (NCBI taxonomy): domain Eukaryota; kingdom Metazoa; phylum Arthropoda; class Insecta; order Coleoptera; family Cerambycidae; genus Tetropium; species Tetropium fuscum. The sequence continues at coordinate 16,581 of CAXKVY010003903.1, read as the reverse complement.
TATACACACGAAAACGAACCACTTAGAAGTTGTACAAGTTCTTTCACCTTTCTTGAGGATCTTCAGAGCAGTATACGATTTATTTCATTGATCATTTATACTTGAATTTAAAATATTAATACTCCAACACTTGTAGTGACGTTTTATGACATTAGTTTTTGACGGAACTCAAATTCTTAGAATACACAAACCTAGTCTACTATTTATATTTGTTCTATTTGAACATATATATAAAAGCATTATGTATTACCTTTATTGTGGATCTTCAGAGTGATGTACGATTTATTTAATTGTTAATTGTAATATTTAATCATTTATACTTCAAATTTCGCATTAATACTTCACCATTCTCACAGTGACTTTTATGTGACATTAGTTTTGACAGACTCAATTTCATAGAAAATACTCTACTCTACTATTTATATTTGTTCTACTTGGACATATTGATATATAAAAGCATTAGGCATACATTTATCTAGAAGATGTTAAATTTTAAAATGCGTAAAATCTTGTAGAATCTATTAAAACAACCACTTTTCGAAATAATAATTAATATATAAGATCCAAGAAATGATTTTAGTTTTGACTAAGGAAGCAATGTATGATTCTCTAAATGATTCAGAATTTTATTCTATATGTAATTCAATTTTTTCTAGCATATATCTAAGAAATGTAGTTGTTTTAATAGATTCTACAATATTTTACGCATTTTAAAGTTAAACTTTAAAAACGTCTTCTAGATAAATGTATGCCTAATGCTTTTATATATCAATATGTTCAAATAGAACAAATATAAATAGTGTAGTACATTAATATTTTCTATGGATTTGAGTTCCGTCAAAACTAATGTCACATAAAAGTGTCACTGTGAGAATGGTGAAGTATTAATGCGAAATTTCAAGTATAAAAAATAATCAATTAATCACATCGTACATCACTCTGAAGATCCTTAAAATAGGTGAAAGAGCTTGTACAACTTCTAAGTCATTCGTTTCCGTATATATGTGCAAATATACAACTGTTGTGTTTTCCTTTGATTATGTATCTAAGTATTTGATTAATTCTCTGTGTAATGAACTGCTACAAACCTAAAGTTTCTTCTTCAGAACTGTGGGATATATATGATCGCATGTATCTCATAAGAATTTTGTTTTTAATTAAATTAGTATATCTGCCAGATATTGATTGATATTATTATTACATGATTCATCTTCAAATCAATTTTAAATTGTATATGTTGATTTGATGGTCACTGCTCAATTTATAGATTTTCATGTTCAAACATTTTGAAATGACAATTTATAAGTAATGTAATGCAAAAATAAGACATAGTTTTTCTAAATATTCTAGGAGTAATTCAACAATTATTAGAGATGGTACTGAACAGGTGAAATTGATGAACCGGTGAGAACGGTATATAAACTTTAACAAATTATATTCATGACCACTTATATTCATGATTATAACTTTCGATTATTTGATTTATCTAGTCTTATCTAAAAATATATAATAGAAAACCTGATTTAAAGCGATTTGCGTGTATGATTTACCGCAGTAACCTAACTGATAAATTTAATTTTGTTGCGAGGCGATTGAGTATGCTTGAAAGAGCGGAGAAACTTATTAAATGAAACACATTGAAAAACTAACGAGATATTTAGCGTTATCTGCAAAAAAGTTATTCAAGTGAGTGATATTTCTTAAGAATAAGAGATTGATGAAGGTGAGTTAAAGCTCCTCTGTTAAACGGGTAAAACTCATCTGTCCAAGGTGACGTGGAAACGAGAAAAGCTGTGCGAAGACAAAATGAGCGTTGTTTTTAATTATTGCCGGGAGATTAAAACATGCACCCAAAATGCAAAAGGATATTACCTCATTTATAATGTTATAAAGGAAGAAAACTTTTGCCTTGTAGCAACCCTATAACCTCAACCTGGTCACCAGACAAATTATAATCTCGTTTCTTTCTTATTATAGCCATTAGGGAAGTCACAAAGTTTATTACAAAAAATTAACCCCTTTATTGTCACGTTACAGGAAATTATTTTCTCAAAATCAATAAAAACCCCTTTCTCGGCTCTTTATTAAATGTCAAATTAAATTCATACCGGTACTTTTATACCTGCAGAATAATTAAACCATGTCTTAATATATTTGCGGAACACAGTATTAAAAATAGATAATAGAATAGAAAAATAGAAACTTTGGCGTAAAATTACTGACGTATAATTACAACTGAAGAACGACCATAATTTTTTCATTCGGGGCGTAACTGGCGTATCCGGCAAAATATATGTTTTTAAATTTAAACGCTGAAACATTATTTATTTACTTGCTGAGTAAACACAATATGCACCAACGCATTCGGTATATTCATACAGTAAATTTAAAAGTGATGCAGGGTTTTCCACGGCGATACACTGGTGAATACAAATTCAAGGATGATATGAAAACTTGAGTTTAGACGTGGTCGAGTACGAAATAAAGTGATCGCAAGTGGATAAGTGGTTTTGGTTGTAGGTCCGCGATCCATTTATATGGATTGACCGGTAAAAGGAACACCCCCGGCCCCGGATGCAACAGCAATGGACCATGAACCAGCTTAGCTGTTCCTTGAAAAAGCATCTCAACAAAAGTTCGATTTCGAGACACGACTAGTATTCATAAATCTTCTAAATTCGAAATAACATTAATGGTATAAAATAAATTATTTATGTATTTATGTTATTTATGTATTCTATTATCCCACGCGGCTTGGTCCCAATGACAGGCTTGGAAAAGTGCAAGGCAATAATATAAGAACTATCATTAGCTACAAAATCTACATGGAATCATAAATGACTAAATAATACATATATATATATATATATATATATATATATATATATATATATATATATATATATATATATATATATATATATATATATATATATATATATATATATATATATATATATATATATATATATATATATATATATATATATATATATATATATATATATATATATATATATATATATATATGTATATATATATATATATATATATATATATATATATATATATATATATATATATATATATATATATATATATATATATATATATTTATCTTCTGATATTGGAAGTGATCTTAAATTTAGTAGTTCCAATTGGAAATTATTTTCTTTACTTGCCCTTGTTATAATGTTTATTGCTTTTAATGGTTCAGTGGTATTGAAGTTTTCTTTATAAATAATATGACCTTGTGAGTATTTTGTATTAAACTGAAAAGCCACTGAGTCTCCACTATATTTTTCTTTTTGTGTACATAGTGATGGCTTAATAATGAATGAAAATTGAAAAAGTCAGATTGATCCAGTTCTACTACTTTTGTTGGTGGTTTTCTATAAATAGATCGAAATTAAGTTGGCTCACTCGCGAAGAAGATCTATTTCAATGTATCATATTTTCTTGTTTTTTTTAATAATTGGAATGTTTACTTGCCGTGATGTTAACGTATTTGGTTGCTGATTTTAAAATGGAAAAGCCTTTCAAGAAACCGAAAGCAAATTGACATACGAATGAGAAAATTACATTGGCTACTTGGCAGAAAATCAAAAATGTCATTGGAAAACAAAATCCTACTGTATAAAGTTGTAATCAGGCCCATATGGACCTACGGCATAGAACTGTGGGGCTGCGCCAGCAGGTCCAGCATCGCAATCATACAAAGATCACAATGTAAAATTCTACGAGCAAGAGCTGATGCGCCTTGGTACATCACCAATCAAATTCTACACGACGACCTGCATATACCGACTGTCCATGAAGTAATCCACGAAAAATTAGATATCCATGTCAACCCACTTCTCCAGTCACTGATGCAAGAGCAGAACAGTAGAAGGTTGAATCAGACCTGATACAAGATTGAGGAGGTCTCTCTCACTTGAGAAGCCTCATCACGTCAGAAGAGGACTAGGTAACTGGTCCTCAAGTCATCACAATAGCCTATAGATTGTTATTATCTGATTGCTGTTTTGATAATATAATTCAAAAAAAAACTCTAAATGAAAAGCGTTATTTCAAATGAATGACGTTTCATGGATTTTTATCGAAAATTTTAAATGCAGTGCTATATTTTTCTTTACATAAGTGAATTCAGCTCAAAAAATGTATACGGCCTATTTATTTAGTTAATGGCGCTGTCTATTGAAATTTCAGTTTTTCAGGTTTTATAAAATACGTAAATTAATATGATAAAACCTTATATAGGTTATCTTAAAGAACATAAAAATAGCACACACAAAACATACATTTTGACGCCAAATGTTAGATATAATATACATATTTTTGTTATCAAGTTACTCGCATATTAGTGAGATATGTAATTACTAAAATAAAATTTATCCATGCATAGTGCATTTTTAATCAATCATATACAACTACAACAGGCCTTATCAGAAACAGATTATGGAAACAGATTAAATTATTGTTTGATCTTGGGGACCGCCTAGCCGCGATACTTGGCCGGTACAATTTCCATCTTCCGATTCAAGCAAGGCGGACGCCGGCTGGCTCTTGGATGGGTGACCAGGCAGGCTTGGGAACGGGCTGTGGCTCTCCACCTGAGACCTGGGAACACTCAAAATCTGCTGCGGGCGTGTGGTCCCCCGAATGGTGATGAGAACAGAGTGGTAAATCTCGGTAACTCAGAACCATGCTATCATATATAAATTGTAAGAGACTTTGCTACCAAGCCACCCGTAATAAATAGGATGGTTTGAAGGAAAGGACTCTTAAGTAAAAAAAGGAGGAAAGTACAAGGGGCCTAATGAGACCTAAGTGTAGTGGAGGTGGACCACTACACTCCGACCTACACCCATACATATATTGTTTGATCTACACTTTTGCTGCCGATTCGCGCGCAAGCGATGTTTTGCAAGGGAACTGGTAGCCTAGTGGGTAAAGCAACGCTCAGAATTCTGGAAGACCCAAGTTTGAACCCACAGATTCTGCATTTTTTTTGTTTGAACTCATGTACATGGCATACGGTCTACCAAGGAGGACCAGTTTCGTCACAATTACTTTTGTCACGGGTCGACGACTGACTAAATAATAAAAATATGTGTAAGTAGATGGTATAAAGTCTGACCAGAAGGACCAGTTATTTTCCCAAAAATATTTTTAGATTGTTACACTGTGTGTTTCACGAGAACTATCTTGTGGCCCTAGACCACCTGTGGCACGCATGCATAGGACGTGCCGTATGTGTGACGATCTATCCACTCCTCAACGATTTATGTGCATAAGACAAAATTTCATTTATATGAGAAACAAGTGTCATGTTCCTGTCAAATATCACGCCGAGGTCCCTAAAACAACTAACCCTTTCAATTAGACAGTTCTTTATCTGATAGTCATTAAACAAATTCTGTCGGCGTGGATAAGTAAATGTGTAACTTTTCTGTACATTTAGGTTAGGTTATGTACATTTAGGGTAGGTTATGTACATTTAGGTTAGTTAGTTTTCACGGCTTCATTCAAAAATTTTAATTAAATTGATAGTTTTAGGTCATCGGCTAGAGTAAGCACTGAGAACGTAAATCACTGACAATATCATCTATCGAGACATTGAACAGCAGTGGACCAAGAACTGATCCTTGAGGCATACCAGATTACACGATAAATTTGTCAGAACAGTTTAGAGAGGTTATTACATAATTCATTGTGTTGGGTATTGAAGTAGACTTAGTTTTATAATTATCAATAAACGAGCAATTTTTTTCCGATATTTTTTTTATATTGTCCTCGTACATCTATATATTTTTTTTAATTTGGATTTTTATGTCCTGGTATTCAGCAAAATGTACTACATTTCTGGTTTGCTTAAACTAATTCCAAGTTTTGTCTTTCCGTTTAAGGTTAAGAATGATACCACGGCGGATATTTATTTTTCTTGGGTTCTTAGGACAATATCTTGCGATATATCTTGGAATATATTTTCGTATATAATATTATGAAATTGTAAAAGAGTTTCGTTAACATCAGTTGCATCAAGTACGGTCCCACTTACCACAGAAACTACCTATTGTAAACATTATTATTTAAAAATGGTGTTTTATTAAATGTAGGCTCTAATATATAATTTTTATGGACATTTCAAGTCCATAACCAATCAATCAATTGATGATAAGAGAATGAGAATGATAAGAGAATATCTTTGTATTGGATATAACTGGTACGTAATGAAAAATGTTTTGTTGTAGTTTCTTGAATAACGCTTGGCTTATTCGAAATTGCGTTAGGGTGATATTCAATTGCTTCCGAACAGCTACCCTAATTAACACAATGTAATTAAATCAATTATAGCCACAGCGTCCGCGTGGCTGCCGAAATTTATTTCAAATTCTCCTCCAAGATGTTAACCTTTCCGCCTTAAAGGCTTATAATGCTACAGTGGAAGTAATAAAACGAAATAGTTTAAGAATGCATTACAATAAAGCTTTCAACTCGCACATACATTGTCCTCTATTACATTGTTTCATGTTTAACATTCTCTACGAAAATATCAGGGAACTGATGAAAGCTATCAAAACATACCATCTCAATATTTCTATATAATATAGTAATTTAAAGAATAATTTAACTTCAAACAGTTCTTGATCGGATAGGAAATATAAAATTTCCCGCTGTTCTCTCACCATTCTAATAAAATTTAATTGTTCTCGATGTTGGCTAGCCGTGGATGGTGGATGCCAGAATTTGTTTAAATAATAGTTATAGGAAGAGGAGGCGTTGCCGGGGCCATTTATTTCCGAAAGGACCGACATATACAAGTTAAAGGCGGCCGTTGGTTTCTTCGAATATACCCAATCTTCATTTACCTAATCGAAGTCCGTTTGGGGCTCTTGTTATAAGAACATTTTCAATCGCAGAGGACAGCCGCTCTCCCTAAATTTCCATTCAAATTACACACGGATGACCAAGAAACATCGTCCTAGCCAACAATTAAAGATTCCTTTTAATATAAACGGGTAACGAGTTTCAACAAAAATCCTAATTTGCAGTATCCTACCTAGCAATAGAGTTTACATGTGTATGATATAGGTATAACACTAATGTTTATAACTAAAATAATTATTATCTGATAAATTATTATAATTAACGAAACCTTATAGTAGGTACAGTATTATTGTATCCGTGAATCTATGGAATATTACCAACTTGAATAAAAGTAATTATCAAATAATTATCCCTGATTTGGATAAGCACAATCTTACATTTTAAATGGAAACCTTCTATATACAGTATACATACCCTCGCTCATTTTATTTTTGCATTAGCTGTTACCCGCTAATACCTCGTCCGCGCGAATTGCGCGTTAACGAGTTCTGAGCCCACACGACAGGCAGCCTTTGTGATATTAAGTCGTAGTAGGAGGAAGCGCCTTTCGGTACGGCGACGTAGCCGGCGTACGCGGTGCGGAACACTGCTACTTTATTTTATTTTATTATTACTCAAACATCGCACGGGAGATTTACGTTAATAATTTATTATTGTTTAGATTGGAATATATTGCATTGATAATTCCCTATTCGAATCGGATTTTGTTCACAATTTCATGGATTTTCATTTTTCTTTTTGCGCGAAACCCTAATTCTTTTTCTAAAATAAAAGCAGCCTAAATTAGTCCTTATAACATGAGCTATCTGCCAGTGAAAGTCCCGTCAAAATCGGTCCAGCAGTTTCGGAGATTAGCCGGAACAAACAGACAGATAAAAATTTTAAAAATTAGGTTTCGTTATAAATACCGTATAACATACTTGCACTAGGTACTCAATTTTATTTATTCGTAGATTCAGTAACAGTTAGTTTAAAACAATGATTGGAAATATAAGTTAAAACTACATAAAGAATTGTTTATAAAAACGATGTCAAAATATTCCATGTTTTACCTAATCACTTCTTATGAGAATTATTGGGCATCATATTATTGCCATGTTTCTATTATAAGAAAATTTAAGTTAATGAATTTTCACTTTCATATTTTTTTTTAAATGATGAATTTTCACTTCCTTCAAATGACACGATAATAAATTTCGAATTGTTGTTTTAAAAAAAAATTGGTTCAGCTAATCAAAAATTGGTTCTCCTATCTCAAATCAAAAACCACAGAATCATCTGCGCTTAAACTAATAATGCTCTACTAATGAAATCTAATAATATCTGACCTAACAATAAGGTCAGATATTAGACATAAAACATAATAAAAAAAAAATTATCAAAAATATGAGTACTGAGTATCATTGTATTTGGTTTATAAACTAAGTACATTGCATTTGTCGTTATCAACTATAATTAAATGTATAAACAGTCAACCAGCATATCAACGACACCTAGCATGGGGTAGCAAAGTTAAGAAGATTTGCGAGCAGGCAATCTCAAAATGTGTCACGTCGCGTCGGTGAAATCGTCAATTAGATATGTAATTGATATGGTATTTAAATACAAGATACCTACCTATCAGCACAGAATATAGAATAATAAAATGTACTTTTATGCTGGTATGTTTCTAATTTCACTTTGACAATATCAATATTACTTCAGTCAGCGAATCTAGTATGTCTGTGGTTTAGTTTAAACTAAATAATTTTACAGAAAATTACATATTTATTCCAAATTCAATGTCGAGCGAAATGTTTTTAATTTCTGTAGGTATAGAATTATTTACACTACTGGGAATAATTGAATTATTTACAGTTCGAGTTCGAACTGGGAATAATTTAAAAAACTCCTTTCGCTTCTATGCCTTCTTTATGTACAGACAGAACATAATAGACAATAGATATCAGTTTTTCGAAGGTAAAATTATATAGAAAATAATTCTGGGTCAAATAAAATCAATCCGAATAAAGTCATGGGAATGAAATAAGACTCCTCGTGTTACAACCTGTATAGTTGGTTGTTATTTGGTTTATACATTGGTCTACATCATGATACAAAGATGATGGTATGTCAGGTTGCCGAACCAAAATTGGTCAGTCGTGCGCTTGCAACTCACATGACGTATTTCTCGCCAACATGATTTTAGGCGCGATTTTTACACAGTTGAATGTAAACCTACCTACTATTGTTATCAAATTGAAATTGACAAGATTTTGCGTTTTGTGTAGATATGAGGTGGAATCGTGTGAGTATTATTATTATATGTGCTACATTTTTTTAAACAATGACAACTTGTGCTGTCGCGAGGTGTTTATTGTAATCGAAATAAAAATCGCGAGGTGAGGTAATTATAATCGAAACACTAAAGGAGGTAACCTCAAATACTTTCGCTTCCCCAAGATTGAAGAGTTGTCAAAAAAATGGGTGACTGTGCAAAATAATGGTATGGAGATAATAGTAGATATACTATATTTATGTGATACGTCTGATGTGGCAATTTAAAATTCAGGTACAGTGTTTCACATGAATTATTTTGTTCTTCGTTCGCACTTCTTTCGCAACAAAAACGCAGTGCGTTTATAATTCGATTTATCGAAAACCATAAATCCTAACGTGCTGATTTTTTTTTAAAACTTTTTCATAGTATTGTCTACATTCCATTCGATATATTCATATATAAATTCTTAATAATTAATATAATTCTTAATAATTAATTCTCAACAGGGTGAAGTTTTCCGTGCACAGATTTGCTAGTTTAAGGCTACTTTTTTCAAAAACGTCTCATATTTTAAAAACCTTTTTGCCTTCGGAAACCTTTTTGCAATGTATGTTTTAAAAAACGTGTTTTCAAATTATTTCGCGGGGAAGGAAAAAATTTATTTGCAAAATTCGTCCCTACTAAAAAAAGTTGTATCTCACATGATGAATGGCGAAAGCTATGGTCTGTGGCTATGCTCTAAATGATGTTGAATGTCCCATTAAGTTATAGCTTAATAAAAAAACGACATCCTACACATCTGATTTTACTCCGCTGTAAGTAGGTAGGTACCGCTTTACGAAGTAACTGGAAATGTCACATCTCACCTGACGTCACATTACCAGCGCGATGATATACCTGTATCATGTACCAAAAATGTACATACTCTCATCCCCTCACCCATGTTTATAGAAAAAAATCAAAAAACATAAACAGACATGCATAAAAACATAAATAAACAAAAAATAACATCCACAAAAAAATATATAAATATGTAACAGAGAAGACCCAAAAAAATCACTAACATAGATTTAAGATGATGTGTACCATAGCTTTGTGCCCGCTTTTGTAATACTAACCCTTAGAAATAGTACCCGCTTTCCCGAACTACCTCCTGCAATTCACTACAAAAAAACCATACAATAATCACCCCATACAAAACAGATAAGTCAAGAACACGAGAATATTTACAACGTTAAAAACCGGCAAAACTATTTTTATTTTAAAATAGACGCCAATGCTAAATAGCAATCACATAGACGACGTGCGCGGTGACATACTATTGTCTTTGTAGCATGGTCTACAAGTACCTAGGTATTTGGTACGATTCGTTGATTGAAGAACTTCTTCAATCAACGCAACGATACAGTAAACAATGTAGGTACAATTACAGGGGCTTTATAGAGACAGTGGCGTCAATAGTATCTAGAGTCTATACAATAGTATAGACCCTTTTGAGTAACTGTTTGCTTTAAATTCAGTAATAAATTAAAATAGTTTGCTGCTTGAAAGATGAAAACAATCTCTAATTAAGTAAGTAGGTACTGAACCACAGGCACAGACCCTATTTGTCAAATTCATTATTAAATATCAGACATGTAGCTAATTAAGTTTTATAGGTATTATTAGGTATGATATTTAATTAATCAATTGTAGAGGAGAAGGTGCAAATATAGAATAATGCTATGCTGGCAATATGGAATAGCGGCTGATTTTGAAAACAAAGTGTCTGTATCTATCGGCAAGCGGTTGAAGTTACTTATACACTTCCTTAAAACGTGTGGTAGAGAACTGGAAACATATTCGTAAAATTTTCAGTCTAGCACACGTGATATTGTTAACAGCGTCCACATAAAGTTTTAGTAGGCATGTAGTCATTAATGTATACATTTTGTTGGGTGTTTTTATTGAACGCTTTACGAGTGTGTTGTTATATATGAATTGATCTTTTGGAGGCCTAAACTACTTTTCTATGATTTTACTTCTGTAACGAGATATAACCTAAAATGCTGATCACATGGGCTGTTGGAAATATGGAATATTAGCATTCTATGGAAATATGAAACACGACTTGGACCTAGCAGATGATTCAGACGACGATATGGAAATACTCCAGGACGTTACAACCCAGACGACAACGATGTAGTATGCATTTTTTGAGGCGAACAACAAGCCAAAGGGGTGAGTTATGGGCCCAGTGCCTCATGTGCTCCTTGTAGGCACATAAAAAATGCGTGGGTGCGGAGAAAGATGAATGTGACTACTTCAAGTATTCTATGCAGAAGTTTTGTATTTTCAGTTTTTATTATTAAAAAAATCAGCTTGGTGATTTGTTTATTCATTTTTAAGGTATTCCATATTTGGACCCAATTTTTTCGAGGGTAGATTTTGACATTTTCTTTAACAATTTTTTTTTTCTCGAAAAGTATGACTTATAGGTTATATGGGATTAAGGATACATAGTCTCAACTATTTTAGGTGTAGCCCCACTAAATTTAAGTTTGCTTTACCTATTTGGTAGGAAGATATGTCTAATAAATAAAATGGTATTCCATATTTGCACCTTCTCCTCTACTAAATGTTATGAGACCTTTTTATTCTATATTTAATTTCAGTTGTTAGAAGGAAACAAGTGCACACGCAGTGATATTTACCGTAGTGTACCCCCTACATGCAATGAAATATAAAAAATATAATATTATGGGAGACCCTGTATATATGTGTATTTTTTCTTTGTAATATTTTGGTTGAAAAAATACAATTATTCTTATTGAGTTAGGTTACGTTATATGAATGGTGTTCCATTTCAAATTCATAAATATACTTAATAATACAAAAAACAACACTTTAATACAAATACACAACACTTTTCCACAAAAGACGGCACGTTTTCCTAAGTTAGCATCATCTGGAGATAATTACAACTGAGAACTAAGAGTTTTAAATCATATCCAGGTTATGCTAACTTGATTAGCGAAATGCGCGTCGAGAGAAATGCAGTTTTTTCTGTGAAACTCTTTTGTGATTAGGTAATGCCAAATGTTCCAACCCAACTTAAACTTTGAAGATATTTAAGTATATTGCAATTGAGGTAAGTTGAGAACATCCCATGATCAAATAACAAATTAAAACATTATTAAATAGTAATAACCAAAAATTTTATGATTACTGTTTTGTCAATAATATTAAAATACTATACATATATTAAAAAGTGAGCGATGTGGTCTTCTTTGGGTCTTCTCAATTTGACCATTGAACCTACCTACCTAAGAATATAACTACCCTCATTACCACCTTATTTCAATAAAATTTTACTTTTTTTTTATTTATTAATGTTTATTTTAATAAGTAATACAATAACACTTTTAAAAATTATTGTATTGTAAATTACTTTACAATACGTTTTTATTATACAAACATATTTTAAAATACTTATATAGGTCAAGAAATCATTGTGCATAACCCTCGATCCTCATGTTAATTAGGTACCTACGTATATCTACGTCAACTAATGTCAAATGAAATAAAAAGCTACTATATATTTTTAAGGAAGTTAGTTAGTATTACAATATCTTTATTTTACAACGCACATAGTACAAAATGTTTACAAAGTGGAAAAATATAGCTTCACAAACAGTAATGCAATGTTAATTGAAAGAGGTTTGGTCACATAATGGCGGATGGGAGAAGCTTAGAGCCCATTGTCGCCACTATCCCTATAATGCCACGGTAGGTACCATATGAATCAGGATTTGTTCTTTTAATTCGTAGATGTCGCCACCTTTGAGATTATTGCCATCTCATGGTTGGTAGTAATAATTTTATTGTCCCCTTATTACATAAGAGGATAAGCGGACACCCAGGGAATTGAAAACTGAAAAGGAATACTGCTACTGTATCGCGCATACTGAAGATCTAGGATCTACCTCTAAGGTCAAATTTTGTAGTTTTCTGTATTGTATACAATTTTTAAACTTTATTAAATTATGAATGTTTTTGCGAACTACCTTCTGCAATAATGAAAACGGAAAACACTTATTTAAATATTGAGAATTTTAACAAAATGATGTTCATCCCGTTTGCAATATTAAACCTTTGACTATATAAACGTAAACATTTAACCTAACCCTAATTTAGTTACTTTTGAATTTCAGGTTGGTATTGGAATGGGTGACAAACAAAACAACGTCAAAATGTTTCAAGCACAACATTCATTTTCATTATTGGAGAATACAGAAACAAATAATTATCAGAATAACCATTACTCAATGGAAGCTTCTTACTGCTTATGTGGACGACCCTATGATCCCAATATTTTTATGATACAGTGCGACTCATGTAAAGATTGGTTCCATAGCAGGTACATAAACAACATTTTTACAATATTGTTGATTCTCTTTCAAACGCTGATATTCATGTAAATGTAATGTTTATTTCTAGCTGCTGCAACTTCCAAGAATATTTAGCAATTGAAATCGATAAGTATCATTGCCCAAGATGTGTTCCAACTTTTGGCCCGTCCATAAGTACTAATTATACCTATAACGTTCTCAACCTGATGTCTAATACTTCTTTAACTTGTAGATAAACCAATTCGGAATTGGCACCGTCATGAATTTTGGGATGAGTGTGCAACGAATAAACCGGTGCAGACAGGCACGTCAGTTTTTATTAGAGAATTATGCGCCAGACATTTTGCTCCCGAAGGAGAGGTGGTAGTACATATGCGAGGACAACAGCTTACAGAAACATTTTTAAAAACGCATGGATTTAACAACCCAATTGTTATAGACAGCAAGGATGGTCTAGATTTAACTATACCACCGGATAATTTCAGCCTTTATGACGTAGAATCTTACGTCGGTGGTGAAAAAGAAATTGATGTGATTGATGTGTGCCGACAAACTAATATAAAAATGAAACTGAGAGATTATATTGAATATTTCAATAGTTTAAACCGCAATAGAGTATTTAATGTTGTAAGCTTAGAGTTCTCAAATACCGGGTATGTAAAACTTTTGTAAATAAGAACTTTAGATATATTAATATCTCAGATTGCTTCGGTTAATTCTGGTTTTGGCTAATTTAAAGCTACTATAGTGTATCTAAATCCGAGAGGCCAAAAATTCAAAAAAATGCGTGCATTGATCATGAAGTCAGGTGGTACATTACACTACACTGTCCATCATATTTCTTTGTAGGTGCACGATAAGAAGGTGAAAACTTTACGGGGATTTAGCCAATGGGCAGAGAACCGAATTGTGATTACGATATTTACGTCTGGCTTCTTGGTTCTAGATATACTATAGTATGCGCACAGAAGTCATAAGTTGTAGGGTAGGTGTTTCTTTAATTTTAAATTAAAGTAGACAATGGACATTTTAATTGTAGGCCTTTGTAAACATGTACTATCCAAATCTTGAAAGTTGGCGGTTACATCACTAATTTATTTTTAATCTACAACATACGCTGTTTGTGTTCGTCTTTAAAAAATAATAAAACGAGAGAGACAACAAAAGAAGGCCATTATATGTGACTTGATATATCTAACTAACGTTGTTGTAAGCTGCTGCACGAAAAAGAAAGAGAGGGCAGAATTTTGTACGACGTAACTCTAGCGAGAATAATATTGATCAAGTGATCGATTTCTTTTGACTAGTGCCGTACCCGCAGTAGCTTTGCACCATTTCAAAACTCTGACAGAATTTGGTGTTCTTTCAGTTGAATTCACTTTTTCTTCACATTCAATGCACTTATGGGCACCCGCACTAAGCTGCCATTTTCCCGATGGAAAATGCCCCATTGCTTAAACCACGCTCAGTCTCCTGTCTCTAGTCTTCATGATCTTAACATTCAAATTTTAGGTTAGGTATTATGTTTACGTTTCTCATCGTGGAATGAGTAAAGTTTGTATATATCCGGACGCGTTATTTCAATACACATTTAATTAGTACAATACTGATTTGATTATTATGGTTTATAACTATGACGAAATTGCCAACATTCAAGATTTGGATATAGTATGTACATTTTTTAAAAAATATTTGAAATTTTAATAGACGCATTTGTATGTCAAAATATGTTGATCAAAGTAATAAAAAAGTATATGATAGCAGTTACTTAACCATAACTATTACCGTTTACTTTTTATATGAAATTATGGGATATGTTTGATAGAAACAGGCACAACCCAACGCGCCTTAATTATAAGAAGTGCACTGAGGTACTAATCAAAATGCAGGGAATGTCACTTTTCTGATTTCATATTTTGATACCTAGATTGGCATCGTTGGTGGATGCCCCTTTGATAGCTCGCAAGTTAGATTGGGCTAATACTGTTTGGCCACCTGACTATATGGGGAGACCACAGGTGCAAAAATACTGTTTAATGAGTGTTAAAGACTCATACACTGATTTTCATATTGATTTTGGTGGGACAAGTGTCTGGTATCATGTATTACGAGGAGAAAAAATATTCTATTTCATTAAACCAACGACAGCCAATCTCTCACTTTATTCTCAGTGGATGACGTCTACTAATCAAAGTGAGACCTTTTTTGGGGACCAGGTATAATTTTATCATTGTTTCCTATTTTTATACAACTACATAGTATCTGTATACTGCGCCGTAGTGAGGGCTTTTTGTGCTAGGGGCATGAGTGCAATTTTGCGGACCTAATAATTTTTTTACAAACAGCACTAAAAATATTTAAAAATGGTGAATGGGAAACAAATAATCATTGAAATTATTCTATCACGTTATTTATTATTAGTATATTATGCAACGACCATTTAATGATGGCTATTTAGACACGAGCATTAAAATTATGACATGAGCCGTAGGCAAATGTCATAATGAATGCGAGTGTCTTGATAGCCATTACATGTGAGTTGCATAAACTATTTTATCTACGACCAGTCAAAAAAAAACATACAAAAATTAAGACTTTATTTCTGAAATTTATTATTTTGGATGGTAGAGTTATTAATATGTATCTGTGGCACTACTGGCAGTTTTGTTACAATATTGAAGACTTGGTTGATGATAATGGAGTAGTGTTTATTAAATTGTTGGTTTCGTTGTATTCAATCGAATTCAAAATGATTATAAATAATCGGGAGACAGCTTAACGTACTTATTTTTTTTCTAATTAGTTGTGACAATATTGCTGCTATCCTAGTTCTTGTTAGGAAGTGAGAGACTATCAACATTTATACAAGAATAAGAGTTGAAAGATGATAATTTCCCGAACGATTGGCATATTTTTCTCTCAACCAAAGCTGGAAATTACGAATTAGTTGTAGTTCTCTTCATTTTGTTGCTGCTGAAATATGCGACATACAAAACAATAAATTTTTTTTAATATTTTTACCTACAGTTCGTACAATAT
>CAXKVY010003902.1:0-24678 GCA_964058915.1 Tetropium fuscum | reverse complement strand
GTTCACTTATAATTGAGTACATCTGTCAACACAATTACAAATAAACCTAAATTCAAACTTCTAGTCGAATACAATTAGATATGTATCTACCCTACTTCGTTATACGTTTGTAAACCATGGCTGGCATCGACTCCAAAAATAACAATAATTGTATATTATTGGCCTAATAAATTAATTGTATTCTAAGAATGAATAACGTAATTATTTTTTACCTTTTAGTGTAGCTTTTTGTAATATCCGACATATTCCAAAAATTTTGTTTTTGTTAAAATTATTTTATTCGTATCATGACGGAGAGATTTTTATTTTTTCAAGATTACGGAGAAAGCTCAAATTTTTGTCAGCAATTTTAAGCTGTTCTAAGCCCCCACCCCCATCCATACACCATATTATAAAATTCAGCCTCCTCGGTTCATTTGCAATTATTCACTTTTTGAAGTGAATACTTCTTTAGCCGCATGCGAGTGAGTTTTAAAGGTCGCGTCATGACATATTTTATAACATTTTCGTCTCGCAAGTCAGATAAAGCATATGATAGATATGAGGGAGAGAGAGAGAGAGAAACAGAGGTATCGAAAGCAGCTTTGACTTGGGCAACGATCCCCCGCAATTGTACTAAAGCGGAAAGCAATTTTGATATAATGAGAAACAGAGATAGCGAATGCAGCTTTGACTTGGGCAACGATCCCCTACAAGTGTTCTAAAGCGGAAAGCAATTTTGATATAATTTATAAAAGATAGTGACAAAATCGGAATTAACCAGAATACAATATTACTTATGCATATAAATGGATGATGATCTTTTTGAGGAGGATGCGTCCTTGCCACTACTTCACTTTCTTCGTGAGAAATTCGGTTTAGATATGAATAACGACAGGAACATTGCCACAACTAAATCAGGAACAATGATTGATGCTGTATTCTCGAAAAATCTACACCTTTTAGAATCACCAATATATGTGTCACGCTTCAGTTACCATAAAGCCAATATGTACAATACCTCTCTCTCTCTCTCCCATTCTCTCTCTATCTCTCTCGTTCTCTCTTTCTCTCCCTCGCAACGAATCGGTAAAGAAGTATTCATTTCTATCACGTGTACTGTGCAGCACGCGATTTTTTTCTACATAATGCCTGGACCATAGATTTGGAAAAAATGTTTTGTTTGCTGTTTAAATAGGAACATTAATAAATAAATCCTCACAAGAAAAATGTTGATTGGCCTCTTAATAAAAAAATGAGATTTTTTCAAAGGGGCGTTTCGCTAATTTATTTGTATAGTGTATAACTGGTTGCGGTAATCTTAAAGATATTATTAGACAGAGGATAAAGAACATGTTATATCATACTTATGGTACGAAAGTTTCTGCAAGAAATTTGTTTATTTAACGGTCTTACTGCCACGTCTGCACATACTTTAATAACTTCCTAAAAGTACGTTAAATTTTAATGTCACCCTTTCTAATTAATAGGCCTTCCTGATAAATAAAGTTATGCGGCATGGGTTGACACATAACACCAATATTAGTAGCGGTGGCGGTGGAACGAAGTTAATGTGTTCGTTGCTCGTGAAATTAAATTTCATAGTTTCAGAGCAAAGAAGCGGTATTAACGGTAAATTTTCTTAATATAATATTTCACATTGTACGTTTATAATTAATATTCACCTTAGCTACTGAAAAACAGTTTCTTTTTCTAAAGCTAATATACATTAAAGCAGGATTAGCGGTTGTATGAAATAACTAAGAGAAATATAAATAAAATATGAAACTGAGAGACTCCCAGTCAGTATGAAAGATCGCTTTATTTGGTTTCCTCCTTGATCACTCCCTTTATGATGGAAATGTGAAGCTCTTCTATAATGGAAGGGGTTATGTCAATTTCGGGGCAAATAGGGAATTTTCAGAAAATGTGTATATGTGCTACTTGTTTATATATTTTTATGCAAAAAAAGAATGTCTTGAGTTTCATTATATACCTTCTTGTTTCATGCAGAAAAGGATTGGAGTCGTAGACTTAGTAGGCCAATGGACAAGTATTTTGGAGCGTTTAATACAGAACAACTATTTTAAGATTTTTAACGCTTTATTTATATGCCGTGAAAGTGTAATTAAGTGTTCACCCTCCACCGAGACGAGCGCTAGCACGGGCAATGCAGAGAAAGTGCAAAACATCAGATTTCAGCCGATAACTCGATTTATTTTGATCGTAAGGCTAAAATAGTTCTATAGAAAATGAAAGCTGACTAAATTTTCAATAAAAAAGGTTCTATACATCTTTTTGTGAGACGCATATTTTCAAAGGTACAGTCGCGTGCAACAACTTTAAAAGGCTGGAAAATATTGATTTTCGTTTACGTATTTACTATGGAACGACTGTCAGGCTGAAGAATGAAAAATATAATGGTAGCAGGCAATCAGCTATGCCCTAATTTCGATAGTAGTAGTATGGTAGTAAATAAATAAGAAATTGGAAAAAGATGTGTAGCAATATATTAACATCGAATTGACTTCTTACCTGCTGTCACTATTAGTAGCAGGAATGCCGAAAACGAAGAAATCTACACTATACGAGATGCTTTCTCCCGTGATATATTCGATTAACTTTGGCAACGTGGTAGAAGGTTGATTTCTTATTCATCGTGTTGTTTGGCGTCAGCAGAAAAATGTTTCTGACATACTCTCGAAATACGTGAAATACATTGAAAAGTACTACGAACCCTACAGCATAATCGTTTTCGATGGTTACCCGCATGACGCTAATAACAAAAGTACCAAGTCTGCTAGACGCCTTCGTAGATCACATAAACATGTTAGATGTTAGAGTTACTGTAACGCTCAACGAGATGATGGCATGGACTATGTCACAGGAGAACTTCTTGGCCAGCGACAGACACAGGAGCCGACTCATCTTGTTATTGCATGAAAAACTTCAAGCTGCAGGTTTCGCCCTCAAGACAGCAACTGAAGATGCAGATTCTCTAAATAAATATTGCAATTGAACTATCGGGTCACAGTGATTCCGTGATGGTAGTTGGTGAAGATGTCGACCTTTTACTATTACTGACGGCTCTGACTTTATCTGTATCCAATATTTATCTACTAAAATCAGGAAAATTATTATGGGAAAACTAAGGACATTATTTACTCATCCAAATCTTTTAAGCAATCAAAAGAGGTTGCAGAGCATTATACTATTTATTCGTGCCTTAAGCAACTGCAACACACCCTCGGCATTATTCAGGCAGGGAAAAGAAAAATGTATTAAAATGTTGCATAAAAATCATGAATTCCCAAAACAGTTGCAATCTTCAAAAACGCCGATGCTTTTGTAAACTTGATCGAGGCAGGCGGGAAAGTTGTTATTAAAGCCTTGTATGGACAAAGCAGCGACTCTGACTTCTTATGACTTTGTGTGTGACTTTGTATGACAAAAGAGTAAATAATGGAGTTATCGATGTTTTTCAAAATGAATATTTATGGAAAAGTGCTTGTAATCTTGCTTCGTTGCCACCTGCAGAAAAAGCAGCACGGCAGCACTCCCTTAGAGCCTATCGTCAGGTGAAAGAGTGGTACAGAAACAAAAATAATGCGCAAAATCGGGTCTGGAAAATACAACGAACGGATTAGCGCTTATTCCCATTTCGAAAGATGCTGCTCCGCAGGAGCAGCATCTTGCGTTACTTAACTACCGGGGCCAATCGTGTACTAACCCTGAAATTCAGGAAGGACTATGGTAAATCATGGTAGATGAGGACACTGATTCTCAGCAGCACTCTCAGCACTCAGCTGACAGCAGATGAGATGGAAGATACCTTTTAGCCATCTACCTCGGTAGACACATCGGATCAGAGCGAACAAATCCGAACACAGAATGACGTGCGATGTCCTAACGACGATGTCCTATTAAGTAAAGGAACAAATTTACAAAAAAAAAATGTGCATAATAAAATTATTTACAGATCTAAAAATGGTAGTTAGTTAAATATGTAACTGAGTGGACGAAAAATCGATGTTTTTTGGATATTTCCTTCAGTTAGCATTACTTGCTCGATTTCGCGCATTTCCTGCTATGTAAATATACATCTAACAAGAAAGGCAGGTATATGGAGCCATTTTTATAGATAATTTAGTCAGCTTTTATTATGTATAAAACTATTTTTGCCGTACGATCAAAATAAAACAAGTTATTGACTGAAAACTGATTTTTTTTACCTTCTCTGCATCGCCATTGTTAGCGCCCGGTTGATGGTAAAAACTTGAAAACACTTTTACAACATGTATATAAAGCTTAATGTAAATAAGTTTTATAATGTAATTTATATCAGTTTACGTCTAGTGTTTCCATGAAAATGGATACAGAACAATAACAACAAAAACAATACGGAACTAAAACACCAAAAATGCAAATCCATCATAATATAATAGTCAATCAAAACAATAATCAAATCAAAGAGACTCGTAAGTCTACGATTATCTAGGGAAATGTGCACTTTTTGATAAAAATACCTAAGTATATTTCAAATTTTTCTTATTTCTCATTCAATTCATTATCAATAATGTCGACAATTTTTTTCCTAAAATTGATAATAAATCGTGTAAATAATTCATACTAAATTCAATAAAATTAATTAAAGCTAATTAATTTTTCTATTCATGCCTGTTAGCCATGCCTGTTCTAAATCGTATTTAAGGAAACCAATTCAATTTAATTTCAATACATCTTTATTAATTTTTGTGTTACACTTTATTAATTTTTGTGTTATGTAATGTGTTATACCGTTGATTGAACAACGGTTATACCTACAACATTTTATGAGTGCAGCTTACATGAAACTACCTACCTCACTCTTATTGCGGTTTTGGCATCAAAGGTCCAAGATTTCTAGTTCTGGGCCAATATGATATTTTTTTGTTCTATTATTGAGTGGTTGAGCAAAGCAAAATGCAAAGCTGTTTTATTTTTTATGCTGTTTCGGAATTTGTTAGTGACCACCCTTCCAAGTTATGTTTTGTATTAGCGGTTTATTTTAGGGTGGGTAGAATTTAATTCAATTTAATTCAATAAAATTTATTGAATTAAATCAAGAAGATTTACTTTGTTTAAGCTTAGTCATAATAAATTGGTAAATTTTCGTAGTTAGACTTATTACAATATTGAGGTTATATATTATTTCGGTAATACTGCTTGCTGGTGGTGACTTTCTTATTGTATTTTCGTAAAACTTAAATACGTAAATATTTCTTGGATGTGATCATTTATTTTTTGTATTTTGATTGAGTTTTGCAGTTCGTCTAAAGTTATGTAACAGCACCTTATATAACAGCAGTATATCTGTGTACCACGACCATCTCATGCTCTGCTACGAGTTAGTATAGCAATTTGACCATCGCGGATGATTTGTAGAAAAGTCTCTTTTCTAGCATCACTCCAAGGTACCTACTTACTTACTTGGCGCTGGGTTTCTCCCTTACTGTGATTTGTTTTATTTAAATATGGTTTCTAATTACATTGTTTGTAAACTTTTTTGTGAGTTGTGTTTTATGTTAGTTTCTTATAATTTTCCACTTGTCATAGTTAGGGAGAAGTTTCATTATGTGGATTCATTTGGTGGATTTCATTAAGAAAATCAGTTGCACACTTCACAATCATCTTTGAAAATCATTCTGGATATTTTGCTTTATTGCTATCGATCTATCTTTCCTAGGTACTACTAAAGACCTCTTTTATCGTTTTTAGTACTACTAATGAAATAAATTTTCAATAAAAAGTATCCACAGTCTGCTCACAAGACTTATTCAGTCAGTTGTATTGTTCAGTGAATTTTCCTGGACTGGAATACCTATAAATAGTCTTGTTAATTAAAGCACCATTGTATTAGTTTGACAAATTATTCACATGACAATTTAAACTTACGTTAACGATATATTATATATGCCCATACATTGTTCACTTATAAACCCTTTGTCGGCAGGGATAACTGTCATCCGGAGTGGGTCTTCAATTGCACATCATTATACAACCCAAAGGGACGCCCGAGCAGCACTTGTTTGTCTGTTACACATTAATTTATAGTCATTCCATGTTCCAGCAATGCACAGAAAAACATATGAAGAGCAAAATGTGATTATTTTTTATGAAAATATATTTTCGTATATATAAATTTATAAAATACAATAAGTAATTTACATAAATTGCTTTGTCTATCATATCGTTGATTAAAAGTAAGCAACCTTACGGTCAAAAATTTTAAGAACTTATGAAATTTTGAGTCGACCTATAAGATATTTTGAGTTGAAATTTACAGATCTTGCATCTTTCGCAAGTATCTTAAGCGTATTTCGGCGTTTAAAGAACGAATATATTCCTTTATAGTCCGGTCAAAACAGACATGCATGGTTACAAAATTTCGAAGCTAAAAATTGGTACGAATGCCCGGAACACCATTATAAATAAAGAGTCCCCATCGATCCCACATCTGCAAGAAACTTATTCAAGGTTGGCAAATATGGGTTTTTTGCATTTTGCATCTTAAAAATAGATCATACGAAAATTGTAGATTGTATATAATTATCTATAAAAATCGTTTGTACACTGTCTGCTAAGGGTTACTGTTTCAGAGATATAACGATTGAAAAAGTTAATATGCACACGTTTTCACGCCGCCTCGCCTGTAAGGTAGTGTACTTGGCGCGTTTTTTTAACGTGGTTTCCCCATTAGGCCTATTCCAGGATCGATTGTGATCCTGGGTACGAGGAGGACTTATTTTAAATGTACTATATATATATATATATATATATATATATATATATATATATATATATATATATATATATATATATATATATATATATATATATATATATATATATATATATTGAGGTAAACGAAAATCTAGAGCCCAAATATAAAGGTAAAACACAATAAACACGTTAAATTATAAAGTAATACGTGTACTGAGATTCAATCTATAAAGTCCCAACTCTAGTATCAGTCGCGAGCACAAGCATCTCTACACATCGCACAGGCGATGTACGAGAAATCATCTGATTGGCCAGTATCTAAATTAAATAATATTAAAGTCATTTATCAGCGCAAAATTCTAAATCCAACTTAATCGGAAAAGACAAATCCTAACAAACATTATGGTATATCACACTAACATAAACTCGGTATATTTGGACGTAAAATTGTAAAAGCGTCACGTCAGAATAGGGGTTCAGGATTAATAATTCTGAAGCAAAACGTTTGAGGTACAGATGGGTACAGGTACACTGTATTATGAACATTGAAACTGATTTGTGGAAAGTGAATATGATGTGTGAATTCTATGTAGAATGGAGAATTAAACTGTTTAAACCAAAATTCAATAACATTTAAAGGTAAACTAAATAAATTAAATAATTAGCTGCAATATGATTGGTCACATTATATGAGAGTAACATAACATAACACTCGTTGTCAAGGAACTTCGATTGTTTCAAATGGATAAACTTCCGTAGAAACGAGTAACAAACTCGAGAGTTGCAATAGCGTCCTTTAACAAGTGGCAGCTACGCTTATGTGTCTGTAAAAATTTATAAATTATAATTAGTTAGACAATGGTAAAAATTTCAGCTACAGTATTCAATTATCAACGGGTAAACAAGTAGAGCAGAAAATTATCAAGATTTATAGTGTTCTGACTTGGGAATAAGTAAGTGATTCCATGCACGGTGTCTCCACGAAGAGTGTACGAGGCTAAAATAGTGTGTACGAGGAAGGAAAAGGAGGAGAAATCGTTCCAAGAAAATACAGTAAGCAGAGGATAAAGGTTATCCAAATTTTCCGTGTTAAATTGATACCTACCTAAGGTCAAGTGTAAGCGAGTAGGTACCCATAGTAAAGGTGATTCCGATAGATGGCAGCATCGTGAACCAGGATAAGCAGTTTTCCAATTGGTAGTACGAGGTTCTTCCGATAGATGGTGATTTCGACAGATGGAATAAATGTGGTGAAAATAAAAATAAACAAAGTGAAGTTCGGTTTAAATAAAATTGTGGTGCTTCAAAAAAATATATAGGGTGTTCCATTTAAAATAAGAAAGTTAGTTGCTGTCCAGAAGATATGGGACACCCTGTACATTCACCTATATTTTTAAAAAACGCCAAAAAAGGATACCAACAACCTGGGATAACACACATTTTTCTCTGATAAATAGCAAATGTGCTACAAAGCAAATACGCACTATTCAATCTATTAAGGTATCGGATTTACGTAGACACTAGGGCGACAGATTTACAATCATGAACAAGTTATTAACGCTTGTTAATTATTATAAATTTTAGTCCCCTTTTTATTTTTTATAAATATTGTTCTAAATAGGGAACTTGTATCAATGGCGAATTCCAAATATTTCAAAATAATGATTGCTGATTAGCATCATAGATACAAAAGAATAAGTAATTATTGCCGACCTATATACAAACGCCTTGTTATCCAGGATCTCTATGTCTATCCAAGATATTATCCCGAAGTGTGTAATTAATAATATCTGTGTATCATCTTCTATTATTAATAACTTTGTATTTTTGACAGCATATGCCTATTGTTACTCGTGTTAAATGTTGTTCCCACATGCAATTATCGTTTAAAACAATTGCCTATTCTCCGCAATTTCACCCTCATCATCAGCACTGTCGTACTCATGTGCTAATTAATCGCCGAAATAACAATTATTACGCATTCATATTAAAGAAGAGTTTCCATCAATATAATAGAAGGGAACGATTTTGTAATTTAGTGAACCCCATCAACATCTCTCTGCCATTTAGTGCTGTGAATTTCACAACTGGGTTATTAAAACTTTGTGGTATATACCTAGTTTAGTTTACTTTAGCGGCACCTATATTTTTATTATTTCAGAAACAACCTATTGAAATATATATATATATATATATATATATATATATATATATATATATATATATATATATATATATATATATATATGTATATATATATATATATATAGGGTGTTTCTAAATTGATGTGCCGGATTATAACAGGTCAATGTTGCAAAAATTGGTGGTGGTCTTTCCGGAGTAAAAATAAAGTTTTTATTTATTTTCTCCACTATGGAAAATTTAGAATTTGGCGGACAGCTTTCACTAATAAAATCACAGTTCATGACAGTTTTTGTAACCCTGACATATTGTTACAGGGGGGTAAATAACCAAGGCCTATAATATGTTCTTCAGAACTTTTTGACGCGTCGACAGCTCTTTACTCAAAAATTGTATATGCAAAGATGGCTTCAATCTGCAATAGTTTTATCTCTTGAATTTTCTGCACAAAAGTGATAGTATAATCATAACAAATAAAAATTATGCACATCCAAATTTCAAATAAAATCACTGAAGGGATATTATTCAGGGGAACAGTCAAGTAGGCTGTTGTTAAATAAAATCATGATGACAAGTAATGTTCTTATTTTGTCTAGAGAGTTTTATAATAATTGCATTTTAGTATTTTTTGAAATGTATCGTCAAAGTTACAGTTTAAAAAATAAATACAGATTGTATTGTGTTGTAACTCTCTAACAATGTCAATAATGGCACGTATTACATTGTTATTAATGACTTTATTTGACACCGCCTACTTGACTGTTTCACCGAATAACAACCCCTCAGTGAATTTATTTGCAAGGGGATGTTAAAATTTAAAATTTTAATTTCATATAAATGTTAAAATTTAAATAAACATTTTTTAAACAATAAAAAAGTTAATTTTTAAAAATATAGTCCATATATTGATCACTCCTCAACCTCTATTGTTAATTTCTGTAGTATACTCACTTCTTGATAGTTACCCTTATGTATGTTTAAAGTATTCAAAGCACATTGTACCTTAACTACAATTTCTGAAATTGGGTAATATGAGCAAAAATATATTAAGGTAACTAGAGATAAAACACGTACTGTAACGATTCTCATATACAAAGTTAATATCTTGCCTAACGCCAATTGTGTATCTCCGTCTCTTCGCTTTACACGTAGGTACGTACTTTAAAAATCTACTTGACGTTTCACAAGTTGTGAAATTGTTCCTCATTCTTTTATCGAACCTGTTTCTGCACGATTCATATTTTATATAAAACGCTATTTAAGAGTATTATACTGGATTTCCTCAAGGAAAACTGCGATGTAATAAGAGATTTTCATTTTTAAATAAGTATTGATTTTTTTATGTTGACTTATTTTCAAATTTGATATATTTGTGAACTCTCTCTGGCATAAGATTTTCTCTAAATATAGAAATTATATATAAAATTAGGTGGATATATATTTATTTTTAGGTTTATGGTTTAGCAATTATTACAATAAATATATTCCCAAGCGATCTACGTAAATATTCTAGCCTGTCTTGTTTAAAATGCACATTATTAAAATCCCATTGTATGCCAATTAATACATATTCAAGCATGCTTTGGAAAAAGATAATAAAACGAGAGAGACAAAGAAATCACGAGTGATAAGCACATTATATGCGACTGTTGTACTCTTAATATATCCGACTAATGTTATAACTAATGCTACTGTATGAAAAAGAAGATGTATGTATTTGGTACATCGTAACTAGCGAGAATAATATTGATCAACTGATCAACGTCTTTTGACTGTCTACTGGCATGAAACACGTGTATTTGCTGGCAGATACAAAGATATATAGAAGGATCTAGAGACCCTTTAATGAGAGACTGGCCAAGGCGTTGCCACTTTCTGATTGGTGGCGCATTTTAGTTCAGAATTGAGTGAGTCACTCAGATTTTGACATTGGTAGGTTGTTTATATTCGCAAAATTGTGACATGCAAAGTAAATCTACCATTCTTAATTGTGAAAAACTCAAAGGTGAGCTCAAATATTTGTGCATATGTAGAAATCAGAATATTGAATAGGCAAGTTGTGATTAAAAATTGAGGTTGTGTTGATTGTTGTGTTATTGGCTTTGTGTCTAAAGAAAAATGAACTCAAAACGTTATTTCTAGGAGGTAATAGGACTTAATAACTTAAAATGACGGGATGTTGTGTACCTGAGTGTCACAATTCCACTAGGAAGGGGGCTGGGATGAGGGCATTTCCCCGTGATCCAAATAGGAGAAGAGAATGATCAACAAAGATTGGTATGGAAAATTAGTGGACACCTAAAGACAGTTGAATTAGAATATATTTCTCGAAAATATAAGGAAAACATAAAAAATAGAGACGAAACTAACAATCCACACCAATTTTTATTGGGCAAGTTTATGGTGGTTGAGGGTCCTCACATTCTGAACTGTCATAATTTAAAAACTAAATTAATTAATAGATTTATAGTGTTTAGATTAAAAGTGAACTGTAAAAAAATACAAAAAATAACCGCCAAGGATAGTAAAAGTATGGCTATGCATAGTGTTGTGAAATAATCTTTTTATTCTTGTATTCTGTTCTGATTAATAAATTGTTTGATAATAATTATTGTAGAGTTTTCGTCCCATTCTTATTATTCTTGAAAATACATATTATACTGGTAAGTTAGTAGAAGCAGTACTACTCATTTTTTAAACCTTTTATTTAATTATTTTATACCGCATATCCACGTGTATTGGTGCGAATGTTTGCAGTAAAATCATTTCTAAACTTTTTGAATTTGGCGCCACGAATTGTGATATAAAATGGCTGCCTCGGCCAGACTCTCATTAAAGGGTCTCTAGAAGGATCCTGTCACCAGTGTCACCTTCTGGAGCCAGTAAAAAGTAAAAACAGTTACCTAACGTGTATTGTTATCTATTTTATGTATTATTCATTTGTAAATATGTGATGTATGTATTGATTGTTCCATTTCAACCATTTCATAGTCCAAATTTTATATTATTAAAAATAACAATTGTACCATGGTTTTTAATATATATGATACAAATAAAACTCTCTAATGTAAATCATGCCACTAACTTGTAAAATTGACAGTTAACCTGAAAAATTTTACTAGTTAGTAACTTGTAAAAATAAACTTTCTTGATTAATATAGTGTTTTGATAGATTGACGTTTACAAATGAGAACAAATAAACTACGTATACCTACATCCAGACGAGTAGAATCAATACGCATTAATTTTACTAGGGCAGTACCTACTGATTTAATTCGTATGGTTTATAGCTATTAGTAGAGGAACCCAACAAGGTATTTTGGGATTTACTCATGATACAAAGACACTGGTATGTCAGGTTGCCGAACCAAAATTGGTAGGTCGTGCGCATGCATCTCACATGACGTATTTCTCGCCAACATGATTTTAGGCGCAATTTTTACACAGTTGAAGGTAAATACCTACCTACAGTTGTTTTCAAATTGAAATTAACAATTGACAAGACTTTGTGTTTTGTGTAGGTATTCACAGAGGTGGATACGTGTGAGCAATATTATTACATGTGCTACAATTTTTTAAACAATGACAAACCTGTGATATCGCGAGGTGCTGTAATTATAGTTCGAAACACTAAAGGAAGTAACCTCAAATACTTTCGCTTCCCCAAGATTGAAGAGTTGTCAAAACAACAAAAGAGTGGATAAAATAAATTTAAAGAATGGTATGTAGATTTATGTGATACGTCTGATGTGGTAATTTAAAATTCAGGTATAGTGTTTTAAATGCATTATTTTGTTCTTCGTTCGCACTTCTTTCTCTACAAAAACGCATAAAAAATGCCCAATTCAAAATATAAAATTATAAAATCACCATGTCTAGTGTATCTGTACTCTATGTGTCTGCAATCATGTATGTACTAATTTATTAACAGGTGCTATTATCTAACAAACCGAGACACGATTTTTATAGAAAAAAAAATTAAATACAAATCTGTACGTGAACATGCAATTAATCAAAGGTGTAGACATGCTATTCTCATATTTTGCACGCGACAGTATCACTAGAGAAATTGTTGTGATCATTCAACGAAACTTTAAATACTATGTATACAGAGAACTGAATACACGAATATTTTATGGAAACGTATTATTCTGTAAGGTGCGAATTTACCTGCAGTGGTATAATATGATTATATAATTTTCATAAAGTCGGGGTATACATTAATTTTTTATAATAAAGCTACGCTACGCGAAGTACGTATAGTTGAAGTTGCCTGTCGGTCAGGGAGCTGCGGGCGAAATTGGAGGGTAAAAGGGATATAAAGCACTGATATAAAGAAAAAAATCACTATTAAATACAAATAGTACACTAGATAGTTTATTTGTCCCGTATTTTTTTCTAATTTTATTTAATAATTTATTGTTAATCAAAACTCCTTGATCGTCCTAATAGACCGTGAGATAGCGTACTGTCTGGCATTTTGAGGGCTGAATGTTGCTAGTTTGCTTATGAAAATAGGGGTGGTTTTAATGCCTGCCCACCGTTCGATAATCGGAAAATCCATTTTCATTTACATGAAACTATTTGTTTTTTATGATCTTATATTCTATGGCATTTGAATAAAAGATTGACATTGATAAATAATTCTCCAATAAAAAATGCCAGACGGTTATCAATGGTCGAAAAGATGGGGGATGGGGACTTGCAAGAAAAAGGTTCAATTTTCCACGTTTACTTTTTGTCTGGCAATCGACAAAATGAAAGGTTTTCTTGTGAAAATTACGCTGAAAAATTGCCAGACATTAATCACCGTTCGAAATTGAGCTTCCCGCGGCAAATTATGCAGAAATTTCGGATATTTTTAAGCGAGTCCCATTTGTCTAGCAGCGAGGTAAATTAAAGATCACACATACATTTATATATAATTTTAATTTGGAAATTGGGATTGATCCAGATAGATTGGAAATTGGAAAATCGCTACCAGACGAAGGAGAATTGCCAGAAAAAAAAATAAAAAATTTCACTTTTTTTTTCGTATGGCATTTCGTTTTTCTATTTAAAATACATGTACAAACACACCTAAAAAATGCCATACAAGTTGATATGTTCAACAATTTATTAATAAATAAGTTATAAAGAAAAGAAATATAAAATTTTCCACTATTTTTTTTCGTTTGGCATTTCGTATTTCTTTTTAAAATTCGTATACCTACATACATACCTAAAAAATGCCAGACAATTTGACTTGTTCGAAAACTTATTAATATACAAACAAGTTACAAAGAAATATAAAATTTAATAAATAATAACCTTTTATAAAATAAGGAAAAATTAAAATTGTTGTATGAGAAAACGTACCACACGCAAAATGTTATGCACCACACGCAGAATGAAACTATTATATATCAAATTTACAATTTACCTTTAACGTTTACTTATTTTAGTCATTTATTAAAATACCCATATGCAATAATGATTTATACCCACTTATATATCTGGATACTCAATTATCCAGATCCGATTGTGGACCATCGGCCGATAACGTATATATACGAAATATTTATGTGAATGCAGCCATATCAGCCGGTGCTATAAATAACATCCGTGAATCGGCTTCTTTCTAATAATAGTAGGTGTGATTCCTATATAAATATTAAACTTTTTTCTCGAACAGCTCAACTTGTCTGGCATTTTTTGGGTGTGCATGTACACGTATTTTAAATAGAAAAATACGAAATGCCAGACGAAAAAAAAATTGTGGAAAATTTTATATTTCTTCGTAACTTTTTTATTTATTAACAAATTTTCGAACACGTCAAATTATCTGGTATTTTTTAGGTGTGTATGTATAGGACTTTTAAATAGAAATACGAAATGCCAGACGAAAAAAAAATGTGAAAAATTTTATATTTCGTTGTAATTTTTTTATTTATTAATACATTTTCGAACAGCTCAACTTGTCTGGCATATTTGTGTATTCAAATATGCACGGTAATAAAGTGCTAGTAACAAGGCGTCTGTGTCCAGAGAATATATGAAATCTTAAAAACCTAATCTGTAAAATTTTATCAATGCAAAAATTCTTGTGTCATCTTCTGAAAGAGCCAAAAACATTTTTTAAAGAACATTGCACTTCATTATAGTAAATGTTGTTTCTCACCCGATCCCTTCATATTTGTAGCAGTTAATCTGGACCAATTTTCAAAGTCAATTATATATTTTTACTTATATATATATATATATATATATATATATATATATATATATATATATATATATATATATATATATATATATATATATATATATATATATATATATATATATATATATATATATATATATATATATATATATATATATATATATATATATATATATATATATATATATATATATATATATATATATATATATATATATATATATATATATATATATATATATATATATATATATATATATATATATATATATATATATATATATATATATATATATATATATATATATATATATATATATATATATATATATATATATATATATATATATATATATATATATATATATATATATATATATATATATATATATATATATATATATATATATATATATATATATATATATATATATATATATATATATATATATATATATATATATATATATATATATATATATATATATATATATATATATATATATATATATATATATATATATATATATATATATATATATATATATATATATATATATATATATATATATATATATATATATATATATATATATATATATATTGTATATGAATATGTATATACCTATCACAATATTAACACAAAATAACGATCAGCATAATACGTCGGCGTTAGCATTTTATACTATTAGCAACTGCGCGATACAACGCAATGTGTATGATTCTGCAATGTATGAGGCTACAAATGGCCCGCTGATAGATTTTATTTTAAAAAATTAAAAAGTTCCCTCGATCAATGCAAATCCGACGAAACTGGCAACCCTTCCATAAATATTTATTTATTATTCCATAAATATTTATTATTATATAATTTTTTGCATATACCACTGAAAAGCGAGAGAGAATATAAAATATAAAGTTGCTAGGATACAGAGACTGATACTGAAAATTCCAATTCCAAATCGAATAGCGACCTCAAAAATATCATTGTCCATATGTTTTTACATATGAATGCCTTGTTTATTTTTGTGTGATGGAGAATCATATACCACGTATCGAATTCAGATATGTATATACTATAAATATATACAATATATACAATAAATATATACAGTAAATGTGTGTATACTACTTTTAGAGCAGATCTGATATAAATGATCAGATCAGATATAAATGAGTTGAACATTCACACTGGCGAAAGAATTATTATAATTATCACAATTTAAGTGATTTATTTATTAAATTGCAACTTATTTATAAAACATGATATATTTAAATTTATTAGTGTTGTGGTTGTTCCACAAATGTAATTAAAAATCTTCTCCGACTTATGCAGATATTTTCTGTTTCAGATCGTTTGGGCTTCTCTAGCTGGCGGCCCGAAACTGAAAGACAATATGCCATCATATATCCAATATTGTTGACATATATCCCGTAAGTATCATATATCATCTACTGGAAATAAATAGCTCTCTCTGTATAAAAGCAATAATCTGATTCTCTCGACAATATGAGATCAAATAATACAAGTTTTATCATTTTTCTTTTCGCAGCTCGTAGCCTTAGTGGCTATACCTAAACGTAAGAGCACATTACTTTAAGGGGACATTAAATTCTTGGATTACCGCTTATTAATAAGTACGTAATCTTATTAAACTATTAACTTTTCTATTAAATCATTACGTTTAATAGAAAATAATTGTGGTGAAGTTTTGTTTTTAATTTAAGTTTGAAGTCTTCAGGGCAAGTTAAAATTTAAAAATATGAAACAGAAAAATGAACAGCATGACCTAATGGTAATAACATTATTATGGTATTAGTTTGTTATCCATTTTCCAGTCCTTTTAGCCTCTTTGCTTGTTTATATTTTCCGAATGAAATAATCTTAACATATGTACTGCAAAAGCAATATATATGGTGGCGCTGCGTGAATAACCAACTTTCGCTATGCACCGCCTACCTAAGCCAATATTGAAATTGGAAGGGAAATTGTTATGTTTTGATAGAATACTAATAACTAATCAATTTTAACACAAAACCCATCAAAATAAAACACTAAATTAAAGATTAACTTTATTACTTCTACTTCAAGAACCATTGTTGACCCCACTTTACCCCAAAACGTTCGATGGTATTAGCACAGCTGGCATACCAATGAATGCCAATGATGCCGATGTCACACGGCTGAGGAACGTGTAAAATGGATCCGTAATATTTGAATGTGAAACATACTTATTCTGCATCACATTCACCATCCAATTGTTTTATGATATGACGAAAGATATATAGTGTGATCAATATTTTGTTATTTATAATACATGATAATTTCATGTGATAGGCGATGTATATAAAATGATGTGTATTTCCTTAAATTCCTGGAAATCGGTTATACTTAACAACACTGTTAAAAAATCTGTAGCAAGTGTGAAGAGATCGATATAATGAGGTTTTTTTGCACCGGTTCTTAATTCTCATATTTCGATATTACAGACTATACCTAAATACAAGTATTTCGGTTGTGATCATTATTTTTAAGAAATATCTTCGCCTTAGTACAGCAAATCTTACAAACCTATAATTAAATGTCAGGCACGTGAGATAGTTTTCAATGTATATAATTATTATTTTAAAAATGCAAAAAGTGGTAAGGAAATATTGAAGAAAGTGAAAGATATAAAGAATATTGTTTTTGCTAACAGTCACGGATATACTGGAATATAAATCTCGACAAATCACTTACGATTTTCATAAACATGAAGGTTGTCGTGTTACAGTAAAAAAATTGCAACAAAAAATCACAGAAGCGTCATGTCATCTATTCTTTAGTTTACCTGACATTTGTTTTATTATTTATTTATGATTATTCAAATATGGTGGTTATGGCTACTGCTATTAAGCATATTTTATCTAACGCGTCGGTCTTTGTTTTTAGCTGTTTAATAAGGTTCTTAATAGTTTTCCATATTTTATTTAGGTTAAATTCTTTCTTATTCTATCTTAATCTTAGTTATATCCCTTATAGGATTGTTTAATTCGTCATCTGTTTCTTTGTCATTTTCATTTAGATTTTGATTTGGTGGGCGGTTTTCGTTTTTTGTTTTCCGGAAATTTCACCATTTTGTGGCGTTTCTTGGGTTAATATTTTCGCGTTTTCATTTGTTCTGATTTCGGGGGTGGCGGTAAGTGTTCTAGTATTAGTTGTTGTTTGTCTGGCGGCTGTTTGTCTTTGTGTTTGTGTGTTGTTTGTCCTTGCTACCTGTCTTGGTTTTGCTCGAGTGTAACTAGAGTACCCCGCGGGGTGTTCCCCGACGCAGAGTGCACACTTGCACCTACCTGTGGTGCATTGTTCCCCTGCGTAGTTTTTGGAGCACCTGACGCATCTGGGTGCTAAATTACAGTGGTAGGATGCGTTCCCTAGTTTTTGGCATTTGTGACATTGAGGCAGGTCAGTCCTCACGTATTCGGAGACTGACACCCTCAGATGGCAGAGGTTGTCTAATGTATAATAATTGCCGGCTTGTTTCGGTATGGTCAATAATAAGATGTTATATGGTTGTTTTCTGCCATCTTTGGGTATCATCACCCTCGCTATATTGATGAAGACTATAGAACGTCCTCCTGAATTTGTTCCCTAACTATGTCCAAAGGGACGTATTTTATTACTATTTCAAGGGGTTTGGTTGTTTTGGCACTATGAGTGAAGTATTGAATTTAATTTTTGGTTAATTTTGATAACTGTTTGTTTCCGGGAAGCATATTAATGTTGAGTTGTTGAACTTGTATTTCGGGTTTGGGGTGAATTTTGAGGTTAAATAGTTAATTAAATAGTTAATTATAGGGGACCTGTTTTGCGTATATATACATATATATATATATATATATATATATATATATATATATATATATATATATATATATATATATATATATATATATATATATATATATATATATATATATATATTTATATATATATATATATATATATATATATATATATATATATATATATATATATATATATATATATATATATATATATATATATATATATATATATATATATACATATATATATTAGGATGCTTTGTGCTTTTGTACTGGGTGATATTTCTATTAATTCTAGGTTTAGAGGTTTAGATACTTTTTCTTTGGGGGTCTATTTTTTTCTATATGGGGGTTGGATGTTACTTTTATTTATTTTGGGTCTCTTTACTATTGTGTTTGTGGTGCTATATTCGGCTATAGTGGTTGTGTAGGTGACTGTATTTAGTGTTTATGTGGTTTGTTATTTGATATAATCTAGTAGTGTGCTTTGACTGTATTGTTTGTGTGTTAATTGTGTTTGGTCTATTTTGCGGGGGAAGAAGGTGTGGATATTCTGCAAGTAGGGTGCCATATGTTGATGTGGACTCGGTCGTCGCTGTTGGCGATTCCGTATTTATATTGATGTTTAAATTTACATTTAACA
This sequence comes from Tetropium fuscum, assembly GCA_964058915.1. NCBI lineage: Eukaryota > Metazoa > Arthropoda > Insecta > Coleoptera > Cerambycidae > Tetropium > Tetropium fuscum. Next base: position 5,119 of record CAXKVY010003902.1, on the reverse strand, counting down.
TTTGATTTGGGTATTCTATTGGACTTCTCTTCGCGTTTCTATCGGTAGTTTAATTTTCTTCTTGTAATGAGTACGAGTTTGACAATGAATTACGCTATTAATCGAGCGGTCTGTATTATATTCCGATAAATAGCGTAATTCTGGCACAGTTTGTGACGATGTCGTGCTGCGTGTTCGTTTTGGTATTACCGGTTGATCTGCTGTTTCTAAGCACGATATACGTTTACGCTTCTTTTTAGTGTTTTGAACTTAGAACTGGCGTGTTTATTTAGGGTTTTTACTATCTGTTTATTGGTTGTCACCAGCGCAAGTGGGCGGGGCCTAGTGGCCTGTGAATTTTGAGTTATTGCCAGTTCTGTTATATTTTGGCAGAAAGAAAGCTACTTACTCAAGTGGTTCTTCAACATTCTTCTGCTTTCACAGTCGATTCTGGGTATCTCGCCTAATCCTCACAGTACGGGATACCTGACAAATCGAAGGCTAATTGCTAACTGAATAATTTCTAGCAGTGGAGCCAGCATTGCCAGATTTTTTTCTGTTATGTAGTAGCTGACTCTCCAAATTGTAATAGGTCAAACAAAAATGTAGCAGATTATTTTAAAATAGTTATTATTTAAAAAAGGAGTTGTTACTAGTTCTTTTTTACTGCAATACAAAAATTAAAATATAATTCTAAAATAATAAAAACACTTTTATAGTAAATGACAAAATAAAAATAATATAAAACTATAAAAAAGTAAACAAGAAATTTTTGGTGTTAAAAACATTAATATATTTCTTCTTAATATATCTAAATATAAGGTACTGAGTATGGCTAAAAGTAATATACAGATTTCATAAAAACAGAAATTGGGTTTCGTAAAAGTAAAAAGGTAAATTGACCTAATTTGTAAATGTAGTAGATTGTAGTAGGGATATTAAAAATGTAACAAATACTAAAAAAGTGTAGTAACTTACTAGAACCATTAAATTGTAGTAAATCTACTACAATTGTAGTGCCTCTGGCAACACTGAGTGGAGCTGTTTTCATACGATTTTTTGCGCGGAATTTGTCTTTCTACGCAACTCATACTGCCTCGTGTGTGCGCCGCGCGCATCATAGGTGGGCATGCATTTTCCTGCATACCTGAGATATGAAGGTTCCTGGTATTGAAAAATTGTTTACCGGTCGCGTTTCCCCGAACGGATTTGTTTATCGCTTGATCGTAATCAGAACTGAATGTACAATTACATATTAATACACAGCTAAAAAGAAATTAATTTTGACGGCCTATATTAAGTGAGTAAATCATAATACATATATACCCGATTAAATAACTAATGAATTATCAAGAAATTAACGTAATGAAGGGGAAATTATTACCACTTCAGTACACTATACGTATATAATCCTATATTTACATATTTATATGTATAAATAGTATATACTATCTATATAACTAACAGGAAACGGAGGAAAAACAGAAAATACAAAAGAAGTTATTCTGCAAACTCTCGAAAATTATATGCACATAAAATTAAAATTGCTCTAACTTTTTCGTATGACGACAGGCCCTCCAGTTATCTAGTCAAATAAGGCAAAAATAGGGACCGCCTAGCCGCGGGACTTGACCGGTTAGATTTTTATCTTCGAAGTTAAGCAAGGCGGGCGGGCGTTGGTGGCATTTGGATGGGTGACCTAGGCAGGCTTGGGGATGGGCTGTGGCAGTCCAACTGAGATCTGGCAACACTCAACATCTGCCGCGGGCGCGTGGTCCCAGATAAATGGTAATAAGGACAGAGTATTAAATCTCGGTAACTCAGAACCATGCTATCATACATACAAATTGTAAAAAGACTTTGCCACCAAGCCACCCGTAATAAATAGGATAGTTTGAAGAAAAGTACTCAAGTAAATAGGAGGAATGCACAAAGGGCCTAATGAGGCCTAAGTGCTGTAGTGGAAGTTAAACCACTACACTCCGACTCATATACATACATACATACATACAAGGCAAAAAAAGTCAGGCAACGTATTTTTTTCGTATTTTTCGAATTTTGAGCGCGCTTATCTCAGTAACTATACCAGAAAAAATTAATGTAACCAATCTTGTTACACATTTTATAAGCTTTACTTTATAATGTAATGTACAGAAAACCCTTATCGCTAGGACGCATAGTTTCCGAGATATGAGCGAAGAACCGGTCCAAACCTCCTCACTAGTCTAAAGTTCAAACTCCCAAAGTTAAAAATTGTGTTCCTTCCATTGCCCTCTACAATATTTCGTTGACTGGACTATATATAGTTTTTTTGCTGTTTTAATGTTAAAATGCTAGATTACTTTCTGTGCATCTTATTGTGGATGGAATTTCCCAACAACCCGTGTATTTTTTCGCATACGGCGAGAGCTGATTATATATTTGAGGGCGAGAATATCAAATATTACATGAAGCATGAAGGGTGGAAAATGCTTGGTTTACATTAAAAACCGTCTACTGTGAAGCGGCCGTTTTTACTGATTTTATAAATAAGAATGTCAACTCGATTGGTATCATTATAACTAATAAATACTAAATAACGATGCTTTTAAAACGTTACTACGTAAACACGGCCACTCCTAGAGAAACTCAATATTAATACGTAAATAAAGCATATTGTTAACACAACGATGTAATGAAGTGACTGGATGGAATTTTAAGTTGACTTCCCATTCATTATTAATGACAATAACGCCGCGTGTTTTCTTAATTTAATTGGCATATCAATTTCAAATGTGGTATGTAAACCCATCGATTTCAAAACAAGGCCTTTATCGATTGATTTCCTTTGATACACAAAAAATTCAAAAACATAATTATTCACAGCTGCAAGATTGGTTTCCGATGTGGTGACCCATAGGAGACTATTGAGTCCACCTGTCGTTGTAAGCTGGACTGTACGAAGTAGGCACGCAGTAGAATAGTGACGTGACATCGAATCATAATTAATCTGTTCATAAAAGTTCCTGATATTTGTAATTAATAATTAAATAACACAACGTTTATTACTATAAGGTGGTGATTATAATCTTACAGAAGTGGGATTCAACCCGTATGCTGTGTGTATTGTTTCTCCGTGTTGTTCTGGGTTTCTTCCCTCTGTGTGGGGTGCATGTAAACTGCAAAAATGTCGAATAGGTGTGATCGTTTACATATCCGGAGTCGAAGCTCCGAAGATCGGTCGAACAGACCGAACAGAGGGACCAAAGTAGGGACGGTAGCTTCAGATGCCGGAAACAGATAGGGAATTGAAGCCGTAGTCAGAGTACTAGCAGACGCAGTGCTACCAGATCGAGGGGTCACACTACCGGCTCCGTTCATTGGACAAGCCAAGTCCGACGGCCGTCCTCGGATAGGTTTCACCACTTACATCTATTAGCAGATGTTGGCTCTGTTATTGCGCAAAGTATACATCAATTGGTGAACAGTAAACAGGTAACTCCTCAACTGCCAAGGGTAAGTAATGTGGCCCTATTTCACAACATTATCGAAGAATTTGGGCACAGTAAAATAGATGCAAATGAATGGCTGAATTCGGTTGAAGAATATGCTTTTATACATAATTGGGATGATAAAACTACAAGCCATCTTGCACTAAGTAAACTGAAGTTGATGATCAAGGTGATTTAATAATAGGTGATATTGAAAGCGATGAAGTCAAATTCGCTGTCGAAACAGCTGATACTGATAAACCACATCTTTTAGCACCTCATTTCAAGGTCTTAGATGAAAGTCGTCAGTAAGTGTCATCTACCGCTACGACGTCGGCGCCCAGAGCTGAGTCTCGCATTTCATGTAAAACTACCATGAATTACCGAACAATAACAAAACCTGATAACCCATCAATTGGTACGTGTTTCAGTTGCAAACAACCTGGCCACTACAAACAGGATTGTCCTAAGTATTTCAAAGAAGAATTTACTGGCGTTAGAATATAAAACTGTCAATTTTATCGGACTAGATCGTAATGATAAATAGATGAAAGTAATTCATGTTAATAATGTGATTGTAAAATGTTTTATTGATATGGAGATTGGAGAGCGAATGTTCGTTGATAACCAACACATATGCTGATTCTGTTGGATTGATACCTGAATAACTAAATTCACCAGTGCAGTGGTGAACAGGAAGCTGCTGTTTATAATTGATGACATTGATGTCTCATTAAAATTATACGTTGTTAATAAATGTGTACGGGGTTTTGATATACTTACTGGACAAAATTTCACTGAGTTAAACCAAATAGAATACATAAAATCTGGTGGCTGTCTCAAGTTATTTCGGAAATGTCTTAAGTTCTTTACCTGTAGCATTATCTGTCCAGTCTATTAATGAATCAAATGTGCAAGTTGGAATCAGTGATAAAAAGTATTCATCATTATTGTTTCTTTTAAACGAATATTCTATGTGTATTTCGTCCGGTATGGACGAAGTCGATTATTGTTCTTTAGCTATGATGAAAATTCAACTCACGTCGACTCCGCCAATTTTTTGTAGGCCGAGACGGTACTCTGACGCTGAAAATACAGAAATTCGAGAAATAGTAATGTAATTAATAGCTTAACACTGTTGTTGTTCCAGCTGCCTTTTCTCTTGGTTTCTTCTGGTTCGAAGGGTACCAGGATGGGTAGGAGGGGACGGAGAAAAAGATTATTGACTACAATTTTATACAAATTTTAGTTCCGTTGGTGGTTGCTAATTTTAAATCAATGGGTGGTGAGTATGCAGGCTTTTTGAGGGATATATTAGGTTTTACTTTAATAACACAGTGACGGCGTGAACAAAATAATTGCATAGTTAATGACATTCTTCTGAGAAAATTAACATCTTAATTTAACTAAAAATTTATTTGAGTATATACAAATAACAGGATTCTTTAATTTCAAGCATGATCCTTCAAATTAACGTTTTTGTTTTATATGGTGTAACCTATTGATTACGTGGGTACTTAGTTTATAGCAGTTATCTTTTGGATATTTTCTTTTAAAACAATAAAAGATAGGTAAGGGAGACCCGGACAGCCGGAACCACTTTATTTTAAAACCTGATTTCGTTTTTGACTACAATTTCATTGATATCGGTTTTGAATGACTCTTAGATC
>CAXKVY010003900.1:0-12512 GCA_964058915.1 Tetropium fuscum | reverse complement strand
CTATACATAAAAAATGTACCTTTAATAACACCGACTGCCCATATCAATAACTCGGTTTCTCGGTAGCGCTGGATCGCTCTTCGGACCGTTGTTTCTGGTAGACCAACAATACGAGCTGCATATCTTTGACTCCTTCCATCTTCTACCAAAGCCACAACTCTAGCTACTTGAATTTGACTAATTTGTACTGGCATTTTCTTTTAGAACGTTAACTGAATTATTATTTTTTCACGAGAATTTCAACTGAATCTTTTGACGTTTCAGTGTTAACCGTTACCATAGCCTCCTTGTTAAATATCAAACTTAATAACACCGTTTCATCTAAAATGTCGCACCTTCGTTGCTGAAGGGGCTAGAGAGGTGATTCAAAAAAGAGAATAATGAAAAAAGAATGGTAAACACCGTGACCAACCTAAGAATTCAATACAAATAAAATTTCACTCCACAGCGACAATCAAATTTCGTAATCGGTTTTTAAAGGCTGTACATATTAAAAAATACATTTTTTATGGAAAGCCAATTACAAAATAGTCATCCGCAGGAATCGCCCTTTCAAACAAAAAAAAATTATAAAAATAAATATCAAAAATTATCAAAAAGATAAAATTATCAAAATCGATAGGCTGGTTTAAAAGTTATTGAACATCAAATTTGGGACAAAATCTAGGTGAGCCACTTTTTATGTCTGATAGTTTATATATATATATATATATATATATATATATATATATATATATATATATATATATATATATATATATATATATATATATATATATATATATATATATATATATATATATATATATATATATATATATATATATATATATATATATATATATATATATATATATATATATATATATATATATATATATATATATATATATATATATATATATATATATATATATATATATATATATATATATATATATATATATATATATATATATATATATATATATATATATATATATATATATATATATATATATATATATATATATATGGAGCATTCCTCTGAGTTTAAAATTTAACTTAAAATACAACTTTGCTGAAACATAAATAATAATAAACAAAAATAAGTTTACTTCCTAGGTCGAGTTGTGACGACAGATGCACGATCCCCATAAAATTCAAAGGAGTGGATGAAGCTTTTATATTTACGTTTGCCATCCACGAGTCATACTTTTATGTTCGAGATGATATCGCCGACATGGAGTATTGTAGTGGCGTGGCGTTACAAATTGTTGCCCGCGTGATGCTGACGGGTTTATAGTAATTTTATATACCGGCAGATAAAAGGGAGAGCTGAGTAGGGGTTGGCTTTATTTGGGTACCCCGTCTATAATGTTTCGTATAGAAAAGTTGCGCGTAAAAAATAATGTATTGTTAAAAATAAATACAGGGTGTTAGATATTCGAGATTTACTATAAGATATGAAGCCAGTATAGTTAATTTGTGTAAACAAATAAGTGTCTCATTTAGTTGGTGGAGGGACTGACATCAGTAGCAACTGTAGTTACTGTTTTTAAATCAATATCCACCGATTGCGCTACTTTCATCAATTCCACTGAATTCAACCAATCAAGTCTGTCGTACCGCATGGTAGCGTCCGGGACCCAGGACCTCACAACATTTTACAATGGGTATATTTGCCGACGACACTATAATAATTTCTACCAACGATGATCTACAACTAGTATCTACCAAATAATCAACACGAAATACAAACGTGGACCCACGAATAATGGAAAATCAAGATAGCATCATTCTTCTTTGCATAAAATTAGTAACTCCCAAAGGCCTGACTCCTACGTAACGAAAATATTTCGAATATACAATCGTGTAATATCTAGAGGTGCGTTATTGATTTCTTTCTTGAAAAACAGACATTCTGAATTGATGTTTGTTTATTTGTTTCTCTCTTGGTAGCATTATATAACTGAAACTATCCGGATTAATTTCTTGGCAATTCCAGTAACATCCAGTCATCGGCATTGGCAAGAATAACAGGTCGATAAGGATGCGGTTCTCGGGCCATTAGGCACAATTGCTTTGTTTTCAAAGAACGGTATTCAGTCTCAGTGTAATTTTATTATAGCTATAGGTGTATAATTCAGGCGATTTTTAAATTTAGACACTTATTTTCTTTGAAAATACCCATAATTTCGTATCTACAAATCGTTGTTATTTAGGTAATTGTACACAGTAAAATAGTGTATTCTTCAACGAGTGAATAATGGCAATATTATTCTTGAAGATGGAAATTCAAACTAATGAATAGCCAGTGTCCGATTTGGAATCGGGGCGTTAAGAATCACTATTATTTCTCAGATAAATAGACAGATACAATGAATATATTATAAATAGTAGTCGTAGGGAAAATAGGCATATACCTATATAGTTTGTTAGATATTCGAGAATTACTGTAAAATATGAAACCAATGTAATTAATTGATTTATGTAAAAAATGTTTCCTTTAGTTGGTGGAGGGACTGACATCAATACAAACTGTGGTTACTGTTTTCAAATAAATATCCCACCGCCTGCGCTAGTTTCACCAATTCAATTATTGAGGTAAAAATACTACACAGAGACAAAATAGAAGAAGCCGTAAATATGATGCGAATTTATATCATAAAAGAGATTCACTGAAACAAGTGAATATACAGATTTATTCCACCTCTTTTGTCCCTTGTATCTAGATAATTAATGCAGATACTATTTTCGTGGGTCCGTAAGCGTCGGTACTCAAATGAATATAAGATATATTGTGAAGGTATCACAGTGATGTCCAGTCAATAAAGAGTAGAAGAAATACATTTTGCATTGATATATGACAGTGAATAAGCAAAACAAGAAGTGCATATCGTTTTCTATAGCCGCCATTTTAGCGAAGACGCGCCTCATGTGGCTTTATGATGAATGCCTTAGCAATACGAAAAACCTGATTGCTTGCACTTGATTCACTTCATTGATAATTTCTGCAGAGCGTGGCATGTCTCTTGTTCCATTGTTTACCTATATTAACAAGGCTTTAAAGAGTATACGCAATAATATTTATTAATAGTACCTATGTTTCTCTTATAAAAGTTCTTTGATCTTGTTATCTCAATTTTCAGTTTAAATTTCTTTCCATTATGTTTCAACTTAGTAGGGAGTCCCTGTGGTCTTTGTAAAAATCAATAACAAATAGTACATATGGTTCGCCGTTTCAATCTTATCAAAATCAAATTTATGTATTCATCATGTATTCAGCTACGATAAACCTGGGAATGACAAGTTTCATTTTCGTATATCTGGAGTTCAATGGAAGTTAACTATGTTATCAATGTTACCGTTTTATTATATATACATATATATATATATATATATATATATATATATATATATATATATATATATATATATATATATATATATATATATATATATATATATATATATATATATATATACATATATATATATATATATATATATATATATATATATATATATATATATATATATATATATATATATATATATATATATATATATATATATATATATATATATATATATATATATATATATATTGTGTTCATCATATATATATATTGTGTTCATTACCACACCCTGTAATTTAAAAACCGCAAAATATTTGAAAAATCAACTGTCTAACTATCACGGTACATGAGATACAGCCTGGTGACAGACGGACAGACGGACAGCGTCTTAGTAATAGGGTCCCGTCGTTTTACCCTTTGGGTACGGAACCCTAAAAACGAAGTATCTAGGCGAATTGTCAACAATTTTGCGTTTTTTCAATTACAGGGGGTGGTAAGTTTTGTTGTACAATTTGTATAATTTTGTAAAATCTCAACCGAGTTTAAAAAAATTACGCACTACTGTATTTGCAATGAAAATGACTTTTAAATTATGTAGGGTAGTTCTATTTAAGATTTTAAAATGGGGGCTGCTAGGGGTTAGGGGATGAATATATCAAGACCCCTTGACTGTCAAAAATATTCACCCTTAAAATAAAAGTCGACCTGTCCCGGCTATTTTTCAAATATTTTGCGGTTTTTAAATTACAGGGTGTGGTAAGTTTTAAAATGAACACTATATATATATATATATATATATATATATATATATATATATATATATATATTTATATATATATATATATATATATATATATATATATATATATATATATATATATATATATATATATATATATATATATATATATATATATATATATATATATATATATAACATACGTTTATTTTTAAACACAATTATATAAATACATAAAACTTGAAATGGTGACAAATCATATTTAAATACATAATTATACATCATTAAATACATATACATCATTTAAACATATTTGAATTTAACACCTAAGATTTATTATATCACCATAATTACCTAGCATTTATACATACAAATAAATAGGAACCACAAAGCCGTAGCTGTCTGTGGGAATTCGATATAATATTTGCATCTATAGATGTACTTAAATAATTAGTGTATTGCAGCAAACACCATAAATTACTAACACTAATTAAAAATTTCAAATGTTCTTTAAAATGTAAAATATAATAATAAAAAATATTTAAAAAAACATATTAATATACAGCATATAAATCTATCAGCACCTATTATTACTGTATTATTTACATAGTAACTACATTGTGTATTACTGACCTATTTTTGCTAAAAATAAATTTTTTCGAATCGTATATCTTGTATATTTGAGGGAAGGTGATTGTAAAATCTTGGGGCAAGATACATAAAGTTCCTTCGTCCTATCGATTTAGAAGAAAAGGGAGTTCTAAAGACATGCTTTTGCCGTGTGCTATAATTATGATTAATTTCTTCTAGAGCCTGTCTGTTTTTAAATTGAAAAATGGTTACAGTAAGAAAAAATAGTTGCCTTAAGTCTAATAATCCAGCCTCCTTATAGAGATCATTTGATGGGTATATATTTGGTTTTTCTAATAGTATTTTTAAAAACTTTTTTTGTACAATTTCTAGTTTTTGTAAATGTTCCTTTATAGAACTTCCCCATGCAATGATTCCATAACGGAGTCTGGATTCTACCAAAGCGTAGTAAATGGTTCGTAAGGTGGGTATTTCAAGAATTTTTTTCATATATTTAAATCTAAAAAGTATAGTTCTTAGTGTGCTACATATACTTGTGATGTGGAATACAGACATCACAAGATTTCGATCTATAGTGATACCAAGATATTTTAATGTTTCTGTCTGTTCTATCGGTATGTATGGGTATATATTTATTGAGGAAAAGTGTGGAAGAGAATTTTTATAACAACCAAAAGGTAAGTACTTTGTTTTTAAATAATTGATTGACAATAATTTATGATCAAACCACTCCTTAATATTAGGTAAATCTTCCTCAGCTAGTCTTTTCAGATCCAGCCAAGTTTCTGCCTCATATAAAATTGCAGTGTCATCTGCGAAGCTTACAATTGTTCCTTCAGAATTTTGTTTATATAGAGTAAAGTAAATCGTTTATATAGACAATGAAAAGGGCCCTAATACGGTGCCCTGGGGAACACCGTACTGTACCACGTGTTCCTCACTGACCACTGAGTTTATTTTAACTACCTGCTGTCTATGGCTCATATAACTTTTTATTATATTGGATATGGGTCCTCTGAACCCACAGTCTTCTAAGGTTTCAAATAACTGAGAGTGGCATACTGTGTCGAAAGCCTTTTCTAGATCCAAAATCAAGGGGTCTTGATATATTCATCCACTAACTCCTAGCAGCCCCCATTTTAAAATCTTAAAAGAACTACCCTGCATCATTTGAAAGTCCTTTTCATGGCAAATACAGTAGTGCATAATTTTGATAAACTCGGTTGAGATTTTACAAAATTATACAAATTGTACAACAAAACTTACCACCCCATGTAATTGAAAAAACGCAAAATTGTTGACAATTCGCCTGGATACTTCGTTTTTAGGGTTCCGTACCCAAAGTGTAAAACGACGGGACTCTATTACTAAGACTCCGCTGTCCGTCTGTCACCAGGCTGTATCTCATGAACCGTGATAGTTAGACAGTTGAAATTTTCACAGATTATATAGGTATTTCTGTTCTGTTGCCGCTATAACAACAAATACTAATAAACAGAATAAAATAAATATTTAAGGGGGCTCCTATGCAACAAATGGACATGGACCTGAATCTGTATGCTAATAAATGCCGGAGTCACCGGTCGGCTGAGATACTACCATTAAAATAAAATTAATATTCAAGGGGGGCTCCCCTTATATAATAATATTTTTATAGATAATGGTACGGAACCCTTCGTGAGGCTGTTTTTTTTTATTTTAGGGGGGAATATTTTTGACCGTTAAGGGGTCTTGATATGTTCCTCCCCTTAACCCTAGCAACCCATATTTTAAAATCTTAAATAGAACTACCCCACGTGTTACATATCATTTGTTCCTGGCGAATACAGCAGTGCATCATTTTTAAAAATTGGTTGAGATTTTACAAAATTATTCATATTGCACAATTTATTAATTACACAAAATTGTTAATATTATCACATTTCCTGACAGGTGGATACGAAGAATGAGGGCTACAGAATGGCCTGCTAGTTCTCTTGATCTCAGTCCTAATGACTTTTACCGATGGGGGTATCTCAAGTCAGTAGTTTACAAAACGCCGTCACTGAACCTTCAAGATCTATAAAATTAGATAACAGCAGCGTGCAGGGATATCAGGCAAGAAAATTTTGAAAATGTGAGCGAGGAATTTCAGCAACGACTTTATTATTGCATAGAAGAAATGGTAAACATTTTGCAAAAGAAACAGCAATTTATTAGCTAGTTGTTGCTATTAATTTTTAATTTTTTTAAATGTTTTTAAATAGTGTAAAATGTCAACCAATTAATTTCCAAAAATGATGAACTGCTATATTGGCCATGAAAAGGGCTTTCCAATGATGTATAAAACGTGGGGTAGTACCATTAAAATTTTTAAAATTGGGGTTGCTGGGTGTTAGGGGATGAACATATCAAGACTCCTTGACTGTCAAAAATATTCCCCCCTAAAACAAAAACCGACGTGTCCCGGCGTATTCTCAAATATTTTGCGGTTTTTCAATTACAGGGGGTGGTAAATTTGATTGTGCAATTTGAATATTTTTTTAAAATGTCAGCCGATTTTCAAAAATGATGCACTGCTGTATTCGCAATGAAAAGGGCTTAAATGATGTATAACACGTGGGATAGTTCCATTTAAAATTATAAAATAGTGGTTGCTAGGGGTTAGGGGGATGAACATATCAAGACCCCTTGCACTGTTAAAAATGGTCCCCCCTAAAATAAAAATCAACATGTCCAGGCGATTTCTTAAATATGTTGCTATTTTTCAATTACAGGGGGTGGTAAGTTCTAATATGAACACAGTGTATATATCATGTGGAACATTGTAGATAGCGATATATGTTGCCAATATAAATATAATGAAAATTTATGATAAAGCAATGTGTTAAGACGACTAAGAATCTGATGTTGGCAATAATGGAAGAGTGGATTTTTCAATATTTCGTGAAATATTCGTATATTATAGCAAAAAACTGCCATAACATGAATATCCTAGTGTTTATTGTTTATTGTTTTATAGTAGTTTTAGACTAAATAGTGTTATTAAATTTGAATTAAACATCCTTCAAATGTGTCAGACGTCATCTGTTGACGAGTAGATTTTGATCCCAATAGATGGCGTCCCCAAATTTGTACGACGCGACGTTTAATACAAATATAATACCACTATTTAGTTTAAAGCTAGTACAAAACAATAAACAATAGTATTTATGATGTTATGCTTATGACATAGTTTTTCTTGCAATAATATACGAATATTTAACAAAATATCGAAACATCCACTTTTCCATTGTTGCCAATTGTTCGGATTCTTAGAAGTTCTGCTCAAGTCATAATCTGCATTTTAGTGATTTATATTTTTTAGATTACCCAGTACGCAAGGATTCGAGAAATATATGGCTCCAGACTCTAGACAGCAAACGTTAAAAACATCTGTTGGCAGATGCATTTGCTCTAATTCGGTGCAAGTGACGTAACATATCCCTTTCACCGTACATATCGTTTATCATTGTACGTTTCAGTTCAACGTACATAATTGCTCAGGCAATTTATAAACAAAGTTTGCTCTAAACACAAAGTTACACACCTTTGCAGAGGCATGTGGACAAGCTTGGTGGAGAAAATTTAATTAGGCGACACAAAAGAGCTGTCAGATAGCTCCAGTGCACAAACGAGTATACTTGAATGGCTATAATCGCCACTATATGACACGGGCTATTGTTCCATGACTAGCTGCATCGGAACGCCAACGATACTGTTCAATATGCGCAAAATTAAAAGTTGATATGCTATGACAAGATCAGGATAGTCGAGACTGTCGAGAGACAGGCCTGCATTATGCTACCTACCTACTTAACTATCCATAGCGGGCCGAAGAGAAAAATTTAGTATGTACAACGGGCCGAAATAAAAACAATTGATAATAATAGTACTTATATTGGTAGTTAAAAAATAAGAAAAGGTACAGATATATAAGTACAAAAATAAGTAAGTTTATCTAGCGCTGGTATTACAACACAATAAAGAAAAATATAAAACTAAAATTACGTACGTCTTTAGGATGTCTAGATTACTAGTCTAGACTAAAAGATGTCTTTATTGAATCTCAACAAGTCATAACACTTATTTACAATGATTAAACTATGAAATTACTATCGCAAACTAAACACTTTTAGTTACTTGTTATTTTATCTTGCCTCTAAGAACGTTTAAACTAAAATGACTGCCATGCCGTAACAATCGGCTGGCTCTTAGTTTCCATTTACCAGGTTCTAGAAACTAATAGAATGTTCTCGATTAGTCCATTCCATGTTAGACTGTATACAAGGGCGTCTCGAAAAGATATCCATGGGGTACTCCACATGTGTTCATGCCCCGACTATTCTACATGGGACCAGGGGGTGTATCTCTGTTATTTGAAGTCCTAGAGGGGTGAGACTTCGCCCCTGGAGGTTGTGTCTGGCATCTCCAGATGCGATGTTGTCATATTGTGCAGATTTTCCCTAGATCTAGGGAATTATTAGTATATCGTGTACAATTACTGCTGATGACTACCCCGTAACAATATAAGCAAGCTGCTTCACATTAAAACACAATGCTGATGGCGCTTCTGGTTTAGTCGGAGGTCAACGTGTGATACTCATAGACATTGGCCTTTTCTACTAAACCAGAAGCGCCATCAGCATTGGATTTTACTATGGAACAGCTTGTATATATTTGTGAATAATATCAAACAATAACAACTCACATAAACATATTGATAGGAATATACTGATGTATCTATTGGAATAGTGTATCATTATAATTTTCCTAATTTTATAGCAAAAAAAGTCAACTCATTTTAAATAATTTACCCAGATTATCGTGATCCTTCGTGAATAAAACAAAGGGTTTTCACCCTCGTCTGCGTAAGGGTGAATATACAAATTTTACAGGCTATAAATTTGCAGCTCTACCTACACAAAATATCTAACTAGCCCAAAGTTGAACCGTTAATGCAGCTACAATATAGTTAATTAAGGACGTGATTAAAGCTGTCGCTAATTTCAGTATAAAACTTTCGTAATTTGGGGACAAATTGCCTTATTCTTAATTTAAAAAACTACCCCGTATTAAATTGCAGGCCCAACTTAGGTATTACGTGAGTTTCGCGTGAATCACATCTTCAGCTTACAACGCGGCGGCTCTGGAAAACAATAAAAATGTTAATTTTTATTGCGCCCATTCACAAAAATTATTAGAGTCATAATTATCGCGACAAAGAGAAACCGAAAAATGGGAATGTCACAATTCATACAACTTCCCCCACAGGGAAATTACTAGACAGACAGACAACTAGACAGTTAAAAAGGGGTAGAAAACATTATAGCGTGTAAGTGGAAATTCAGGGGAATCGAGCAGTTTCAAATTTTGGTTGTTTGAAATTTTTTCCCCTTGTATCGACATCGACTAATGGTGAAGCTCAGACCGCCATTGAAGGTGTAAGGCTTCACAGACAATCAAAGGGGATAGAAGGGGCAGGTTGTGGTGTATACTCTACAGGTCAGTCTGCGATTTTAATTTAAGTGAACTAAGGTTTTCAATGTAAGTGACATAAGAATGCCAGTGCAGTACAAGCATAACTACCCTTAAATTTCCTACCTACCCAAAATTTTTCTCATTAATTTATTATTACTCCCCACCTTAACTAATACCGTAAGACCATATCCAAAATCAGAATAAACCTCTACCTCAAATAAAAATGTTAGCCGTTGAAGGCTAATACAAATTGCAATAAATATACCTTGAGGGCAACAAGAATTAGGTACAAAGTACAAATACTACAAAAATCTAATTTAATAAACCTGAAATATAAAAAAAAGATTACAAAGATTAAAAAAACAAAAAGATAAAATAAGAAAAAAAATTTCTTTCTACAGAGACAAAGCAAGCTATTATAAATATTAATGCGGATTTATCATCAATATTTTATTTATCTAAAGCTCATGGATTAGTTTTAAATTCATTCAAAATTCAAGTTTTATTACAACACATGGTAAAAATATAGGGACTTAATTTTACGCCGCATCTTAAATTATAAATAATTTAATTTGTGATCCTGCTAATAATAAAAAATGTGAAAATATGGATATTTAATTTATTTCAATTAAAGTCTTCGAAACATGTTTCCGATTTGGTGCAAAAATCGTATGGAAAATTAAAAATAATATTAGCTATAGTGCTTTCATTTGATATACAAACTAATGGAACGCGGTGCTCAGTGGCGCGCGCAATTATCCTAATATAGGTAATATAATAAAAAAAACAATAATCTTATCGTTCTCGTAGAACAGAACAGCTGCCCACAACTGCATGCCGGAAAGGGCAAATTAAAGACTGGCTGGAAGAAAGAAACATTGAACACGATGATTCACTACTTAAAGCTGAATTGTTGCCACTGGCAGGGCAACATTTTCCAGCTTTAAAGAAGTATGTAGTGGATAAAATGGCCAAAGCAAGACGAATGGGGGTAATTCGATTGCCTCACACTAAATATTCTTTTGTATTGCATAGTGATGTGATTTACCGCTTCTGTAGTAATTGGTACGGGTTTTATTTGTAAAATGCCGCACAATTTTTTGCTCTAGTTTGTATATCAAACGAAATCACTATAATAATGACGTTTGAGTACCGGTATTAAATAATTAAAACTGTGCGATAAGTTAATCCTTGTATATTGGCCTGTTCTATTGCAAAGTGATAGAAATAGCCTGTAGAAATTTCCTTCGAGGACGAAAGGCCTTAGATATATAGACGACCAAGTCTTTACTGAAGACAAAAAATATGAAATAATTCCATGGAAAGTAAGGTAAATTTTTAGAACTTTGTTTGACTAGATATTCAAAGAGGTTAGATAAGTGCTACATTACATTGCTAAGATATCCAGTATGGTTTTTCCGGTATTGACAGGATGACTTTGTTATTAAAGTGCTATAACCGCCGAGGGACTGCCTAGCCGCGAGACTTGACTGGTAAGATCTCGATCGAAGTTAAGCAAGACCGGCGTTGGTGGCACTTGGATGGGTGACCTAGGCAGGCTTGGGGATGGGCTGTGGCATTCCAACTGAGACCTTGGAACACTCAACATCTGTTGAGGGCGCGTGGTCCCAGATAAGTAATGAGTAATAAATCTCGGTAACTCAGAACCATGCTATCATACATAAAAATTGTAGAGACTTTGCCACCAAGACATCCGTAACAAATAGGATGGTTTGAAGAAAAAGTACTCAAGTAAAAAGGACGAATGAGGATAAGTGTTGTAGTGGAAGTGAAACCACTACACTCCGACCTGTATACATACATACATACAAGTGCTATAACAAAATATAGGTATACTTACAAATTTTTTTTAAATTGTTTTAAATACTGCGTTTTAATTTTATTAATGTTATGTTCAGTTCAATCACCCTGTCTGCTTATCAATCGATAGCTATCAGACAAATTCATGTATAATTTAGGGCCGCGTTGTCCGTTTGAGGATAAATAGATTATTCATAGGATAATTCACTTAAGCTTCTACGGGCGAGAAATTTCACCAATTTTGTCGTAGTACGGGAACAAACTGACATTACCTAATTGAAACCCAAATAAAATCAACACAAACTCGTAATTCCGTTCGGTCAGCGTTACGGAAAGGGCCCGCCCCCAAAACCAAAAATTCACTTTCATCTGGGAAGTGGTTCGTGAAAGTTTTACCTAAATGTTTACATTTACTCGATCCTTCTTTAATGGGAATGTTGCAGAAAGCATAGCTTTAGCTTTCGGTTGCCAGGAAAAGTTATTCAGACCTCAAACCGCTAATCAGCTTTGGGAAGTAGTCG
>CAXKVY010003899.1:0-15299 GCA_964058915.1 Tetropium fuscum | reverse complement strand
TTAGAAGATATAGATATAAATATATATATATTAGCTTTGAAATTCTTTGAGATTACTTTTCACAAAACAATATATATATATATATATATATATATATATATATATATATATATATATATATATATATATATATATATATATATATATATATATATATATATATATATATATATATATATATATATATATATATATATATATATATATATATATATATATATATATATTGGCTACTGCGCCTGCATTAGAGTATAATAAATCTCCAACCACATAGTAACTGATATTTATTTTAGCGGAAATAAAGTTAAATACCGCAACTAACAAGCCGAAACTAATTGGAATTGTTTCTATAATGTAGTAAGAAATATTGTCAAACAAATCACTATGTAGGTATTAATTATGGCAGAGTTTTTATCTTAACGTAGTTTCTGAGTTTTCGTAATATTTAACTAGATTAATAATACAGATTAAATAAATTCAGGTGAATGACTTTCAAACGGCCTTTGCAATTCACCAGCTATAAGTCTGCTTAATATAAGCAAAAGCCAGTTGCAGTTTTACTAATAGTTGAAATAGAGATTGTTAACTACTGGTTTTCATTGACTCTAGATTTGTGGTTGTACGCTGCATAATCTAGCAATGTGGCTTTTAGGCAGCAATTTATGGCTTTGTGTTATTCGAGTTCACTTTTTTATAGAGATTATGTCCTAAAATATTAATGTATGGATTTTCAGGGAAATTTTATTGTCATTAATCTCACCTATTTAGAAAAAAATACTTATAAGGGGTGTTAAACAAATGCCTGTGCAGGCAACATGTATAATTTTATAAAATTTTAGTTGTATAAAATTTGTGTGTCTTCATTTATGCGTTTTTTTGCTGTTGCTCCTATCATATTTGTCGAAGAAGATACAAAGATTTTAAATAAAATATTACATTTTCACAATAAGGTAAAGGATGGATTTGATTACTAAATTTTGTATATATCGTGTGTGGCCATGGAAAATAAAAAAGAAAAGAATTGTGAAACTTTTTTCCAAGCAAATGTTCCTCAAGTATATGGTAGTAAGAGCCAATCAACTTGTAACAGATCGGTTTTAGTCAGGCGGATTCTTCATTAAGAGGATTGTTCACAGAGGCTTACATACAGGCCATATTACGCCAGATAAGAGATACAAAGTCCGTTAAATTACAAAAAAAGTTGTCCTATTTTATACCTATCTTATATATGTCAAGATATATCTTTGGTAGTTTTTGAAGCATCAAGAAGAAACTGGAAAATGCCGTCGAAAACGTTAAATGTAATGATGTGTTCTATCTTGCATGTATTGCGAAACCTCTTAATTTCTGTTTTGCAATGAGGAACCCCCTAAGAACACAGAGGGTTGTGTTCTCAACAGACCGCAGCATATTAACGTGGCAATACACGAAAACCCATCGGGTAATGGTTGGCGGCTGCGGAAACCTGCACCAGGCCTTACTAATTGAATTATTATAGTTAAATATTTCTACTTACATAAGTAAACCTACCTCTTTATCACTCGGAGTAGTTTCCACAAACACCAAAACACTTTCACTTCGCTCGACGCGCGTTTCGCCAACCAAGTTGGCATCATTCGGAGACGATTAAAACTAATCTTAAACTACAAAATCTACCATATTTATACTATTTTCATGGTGACGTCACTAATGATATCACCGTGAAATTTACGCGTGACTAATCAC
Organism: Tetropium fuscum; assembly: GCA_964058915.1. Classification (NCBI taxonomy): domain Eukaryota; kingdom Metazoa; phylum Arthropoda; class Insecta; order Coleoptera; family Cerambycidae; genus Tetropium; species Tetropium fuscum. Next base: position 13,574 of record CAXKVY010003899.1, on the reverse strand, counting down.
GCTTCAATGATCGGTTGCTAAGTAACGCGTAAAGCGGGCTACGGTATGATATCACCGTGAAATTTATGCGTGACTAATCACGGTTCAATCATCAGTTGCTAAGCAACGCGTAAAGCGGGCTCTACGGTATAGGTCCCTTGTCGCTATTCATACTACTATTACATTTTACAATTTCTATGCTCTCAAATGCATCCAACTGTCTATTATTGGTCACATTTCTAACTAATCTTAAATTACTAATATCTATTCTATGATTGTTGTCAAAAGCATGTTGTGCAACACTAGACTTATCTGTTCTTCCATATTTTAGATGAGCCATATGCTCTTTAAATCTGGTGTTAATTGATCGTCTCGTTTGTCCAACATATTTTCGATCACAATCATTACAACTAATTTCGTAAATCCCAGACCTTTCATTTGGAACAATTTTATCCTTTGGATTGTCTAAAAGTTGTTGTAATTTGTTGCTCGACGAATGAATCGGTGTTATACCCACGTTTTTGAAAACCTTACTCAAACCACGAGTAAACCGGGGTTCGTACGGGATGGATACATATTTTGGAGCCTCTATATCCTTTTGAAAGGTCGTAGAATTACGAAGTGTGTCCTTAAATTTACGCTTCCTAATTAGTTTTTCAACTATATCTCTAGGATAACCATTACTCACAGCTATATCTTTAATTAATACTTTTTCTTTTTCAAACCTCTCATTACTGAGAGGGAAACTTAGTAAACGATGGACAAGAAAATTAAAACTTGCCATTTTATGTTGATAGCAGTGGTGAGAGTCATTAGGGATATATCTGATCGTACTGGTATCTTTTCTATATATATCAAATTCTAACCTATTGTCACTATTTTTAATTACTAATACATCTAAAAATGGAAGTTTTCCATTATTTCCTAGTTCATATGTAAACTTTACAGAAGTGAAACGACTATTTAATTTGGAAATGAAGTTTTCTACATCCGCAATCTTAGTCTCATACACGGCAAAAATGTCATCCACATACCTAAGCCAAATCCTAGGAAAATACTCGAATTCTTCTTTTGCTTCAGTTTCAAACCGACTCATGAAGACATTAGCAATGAAAGACGATAAACAGTTACCCATTGCGGTTCCTTCATGTTGTTCATAAAACTTGTCATTGAAACGGAAGCAATTTTGTTTCATACAAAGTTTTGTAAGGTTTATATATTCTTCTACTACTTCTTTTCTATAGTTGTTTAATTCGAGTAAATCCTCAAGATGGTCTAAGGTCTGTGGAATTGGTACACTAGGAAATAATGAACAAACATCAAAGGGTATCAAAATTTCACCCTCTTGCAATTGAAAATTCTTGACCTTATCAATGAAATCATTCGAATTTTTAACTGAAAAACTAGGCTGTGTAATGGGCAAACTTTCAAATTCCTTAGTCAACCATTTTGATAAGTGGTAAGTCGGAGATCCAATAGACGATACTATTGGACGCACCGACTTCCCTGGCTTATGAATTTTTGGTAGACAATACAATCTAGGTACAGTAGGGTTAGACACACGTAACCCATTTTTAACAGGTGGAGTAATAAGGTTGTTACATGATTTGAGGACATTTTTTATTTCAGTGGTCATTCTTGGTAAAGGGTTTCTAGTAAGTTCTTTATAAGGACCATTACTAATTAGGTTGTTTACCCGTTCATAATAGTCCTCTTTATCTAAAATAACAACCTTATTACCTTTATCTGCTTTTAAATAAAAACAGTCTTTTTAAAATAGTATAAATATGGTAGATTTTGTAGTTTAAGATTAGTTTTAATCGTCTCCGGATGATGCCAACTTGGTTAGCGAAACGCGCGTCGAGCGAAGTGAAAGTGTTTTGGTGTTTGTGGAAACTACTGCGAGTGTTACAGTTACATCAAAGGTTCCAGCCCTATCCAGTACTACCTCTTTATCTCTAAAATGTATAGGTGTATCTACTAGGTGCGGACCTAATAGGAGCAAACAAACATAACTGCAATTATTTATAATAATTCGGCTTAAGCTTATATTTGTACCTGCGAATACTGGGTGCTGGGTGCTTATATTTATAGTTAGTTCAAAGTACAATAAGCTTTCAATTATTTTCTTTGTTTTGCCATTATATAATAGCCCATAAATGTCTCTGGTGATTTATAACGTTGCTGTATACGCGTATAATATAACTGTGGTGTTAAACAGGGCAGTAGGTAAATATTGTATGTTATTAAGTTATTATAATTGACATTCCTTAACTCTTAGTTTCTTGTAATATAGAAGTAGCTGACAAAGAATTCATTAATAAAATACTACCTATGCTGAAGTTCAGAAAACAACATAAAAATGACGCTTAAAATTTAAATGATGTATTTTCAAGTATTATCTCATATAATTTTTTTTGGGGTTGGTCTCCAATATTGGTGGTATATGCCTGTGTATTTTTTACTGTTTCTATTTCAGATTACAATGGCACTTATACCAGTAGCTACCTCTTCATGTAATTACGTGTTCTTCTTTTATCTAACAACTGATTTCTAACCACTGTATTTACTTTTATGAAATAACTAGCATGTCGTGAAGCACCAATTATCGCGAGATTTAAATGGTTTTAATTCACCAGAATCGTTTGAAAATAAAAATTACTGTATTTGCTTAACGACTTGCATAACAGCAAATAGAATTAGTAACTACAATCACTTTTTTAAAATATCGGACAAATATTAAATTTGGTATGTACGTGTTTACATGAATACACGGTACAGAAATGAAATGTACTTGAATATTTAGTCTATAACCTCTCATTCTGACCCTAAATAAATCTCGGTAGGGTAGGGGTAGGGGTAGGGGACAACTGTACTTTAATATTAAATGCATATAAAGGGGTTTCCAATAAACACGATTTGACTTTAAAATTTAATAAAATTTAAATTATTTCAGATACAACCTAACTTTGTATCGAGCTTTGTCGTGGGAATACACCCAATGCCGTGTTGAGAAAGTAACTTTGGTTATTATTTCTTTTTAAAATTCTATTAGAATTTTACGTCGTTTCGTTATTGGTTATTGCAAAGTAATTACGAACAGTTATTACGAAGCCTGCGCTTTTAAACATTCAGAATGAGGTAATTTATTATTAGAAGTATACCATTGGATCGGCTGGTTGAATAAAGACACATTCCAGCCAATAAGAATGCAGGTACATCTATCCCCACGATTTACATCCCCACGAGTTATATACGAGTTATAATAATCTGTTCAGGGGATATCTCGGGTTTGGGGCAACCGATTGCCGCGAAAATTTAGATGGATAAAGTCGTGTATATATATACAGGGTGAGTCAGTTTTTTGTAGACAAACTTTAACAGGGGATAGAACGCACGTTTTTAAAAAGAAAAGTGCCTATAAAGATATGGCCGATCTAGCTTCCTAAGGAAGATACAAGGTGTTAAAGTTTCATTTTTTTTTACATTACTGTGTAATATTTTCTGAACGGAATGATATATTCACTAAATATTTTACACATATCTTAACCTGCATAGGATCAACATGTTGTATTGTTCCTGTCGAAAATACTATAGTGGATGTTACTTTTTTCGGGTACTTCGGATATTCTGCATAATGGAACTTTTTTTTCCTACGCCACTGACATTATCTGATACATATTTCTAAAATAACGGCCCCTTAGTAATAATTTTGATCTCTTGTAATTTTGCTCTAACTACGACAGTTTTAGAGATATTGGCCGTTGTTTCTCTGACGTTGTTTCTCTGACGTAATGTCGTTATTATATTTTTTTCCTCGAATTTTCTTTATGACTTATAAACGAACGCTTAGATTTTTTCATGTTTGGGGGATAATGCCTATTAATTAAGGCGCATAAAACAAGCGGTAAGAATGTTCAAAAACTTGCACAGTGGCGGGGTGGAAGGGGTGCTCCACCCCTTTCGTAAACAGAACTTCTAGGCCAAAGACTATTTAAAAAAAACTGTTATTTTCATTATCTACATACAGTTTAACAAAAATAATGTCCCTTCTTCTGTTTCGAAATTCCTGTGCGGTTCCTAGTTATTTTGATTTTTAGTGTTTCATGTGGTACTAAATTAAGTAATTTATTTATTAGTAATAATAATAATAATTATCGGCTAAATATTTAATTCTTTCAACGAAACCTACCTAAATATGGTGTGTTAAGGATTCTAAAAAGCCGAAATCTCTTATTCTTTATCTTTTTCCAATGTAGTCAAAATAAATATTTGTTATATCAAGCCTTACTCAAATACAATACTTTTATATGTTGAAATCTGTTAAATTACAAATGTACTTACAATACAATAGATTATTGTGCAGTTGCCAAAAGTCTTAAAAATTTCCTTTAAGTTTTATTAAACTTGTGCATGTACCAATTTCTGTTTCAATTTTTGTTGTTGTTTGCTAAATAATTTCCATTTAAAACTAGCGTATTTGTAACTGTACGTAATAATTGCAACAAAATATTATACTCCTTGGAAAACAAGTAAGCATTATGTCATATTTTGAAACGACAGTTTGACGTACTACAAGTTTATCTACAAACAATTTTGCTTCATCTTGAATATTTTCACTGTTATTAATTATTATTTTTAAGATTAAAAAGTTATTTTATGTGATTTGCCAGATTTTAATTAGTGTAACATGCCGTTTACATTTATAAATAGCGAACAAGCCGACATTCATTTTATTTATGGGTTCGCAAATGGGAATTCAAGATACGCAGCTAGGGAGTATCGAAGATTTCAAAATAGACGACAACCTCATCATTCCGTTTTTGTGAGTATCCACCGTCGATTTGTTAACCAGGGTTTGAAAAATGTACCCGGGGGCCGACAGAACAACCGTGGACGAGATAGAGACCGTATATTGCGGGAATTTAATAGGAACCCAACGACAAGTACTCGACGTGCTGCTATTGCTCTTGGTATTTCCCAAAGTAAAATTTCCCGGGTTTTAAAACGGGATCACAGACGCCCATATCATTTTCAACCTGTTCAAGGTTTATGTCCAGGTGACGCTGAACGAAGACTTACTTATTGTAGGTGGGTTCTTAACTCCATTCAAAATAATAGGGATTTCTTATCCAATATACTGTGGACTGATGAATCTTGTTTTACTCGTCGTGGTATAGTAAATTTTCACAATCTGCATGTATGGGCACATGAAAACCCACATGCCATTCGACCACGAAGTTTTCAACATGAATTTAGTACAAATGTCTGGATTGGAATTTACGGCAACCACGTGTTTGGACCTTATTTCTTGCCACAACGTGTAAATTCAGAAAATTTCCTACAATTTTTAGAAGAACACAATGGTAATATATTGGAAGTCATTCCTTTGAATTTAAGAAGACAGTCTTGGATTCAACTTGATGGGTGCCCGGCCCATTATGGCAGAAATGTAAGAAATTGGCTAAACAATAACTATCCAGGGAGGTGGATAGGTCGTGGAGGTCCAGTGGCGTGGCCTCCGATTTAACACCACTTGACTTTTTTGTGTGGGGATTCATTAAGGAAATAGTGTATACCACTCCGGTTAATACACTTGAGGAACTTCAAAATCGCATTAGAGATGCTTGCAATGAAATAAGGGTGCATCATTTAGTTAACTTAAGACGTTCTATGATACGTCGCAGTGAAATGTGTATTGAGAAGAACGGTTTACATTTTGAACAAAGTATCTAATTTTATGTATGTAGGTACTAGTGTTATTGTTATTAATTCTTGTAATTGTTATTTATAAATCATTATTGCTAACAATTGTTATTTATTCCACAATTATTATTGTTAATCAAATATTGCTATAAATTCAAAAATGTTTATATCTCCATAAACATTAACATCAATGTTCATCTAATGTTATTTTTTGTAATTGTAATTACTTGGAAAGAGATAAAGAGATTTCGGCTTTTTAGAATCCTTAACAAACCATATTTAGGTAGGTTTCGTTGAAAGAATTAAATATTTAGCCGATAATTATTATTGCTAATAAATAAATTACTTAATTTAGTACCACATCAAACACTAAAAATCAAAATAACTAGGAAACGCACAGGAATTTCGAAACAGAAGAAGGGACATTATTTTTGTTAAACTGTATGTAGATAATGAAAATAACAGTTTTTTTTAAATAGTCTTTGGCGTAGAAGTTCTGTTTACGAAGGGGGTGGAGCACCCCTTCCACCCCGCCACTGTGCAAGTTTTTGAACATTCTTACCGCTTGTTTTATGCGCCTTAATTAATAGGCATTATCCCCCAAACATGAAAAAATCTAAGCGTTCGTTTATAAGTCATAAAGAAAATTCGAGAAAAAAAAATTATAATAACGACATTACTGTCAGAGAAACAACGGCCAATATCTCGAAAACTGTCATAGTTAGAGCAAAATTACAAGAGATCAAAATTGTTACTAAGGGGCCGTTATTTTAGAAATATGTATCAGATAATGTCAGTGGCGTACGAAAAAAAAGTTCTATTATGCAGAATAGTCGAAGTACCCGAAAAAAGTGACATCCACTATAGTATTTTCGACAGGAACAATACAACATGTTGATCCTATGCAGGTTAAGATATGTGTAAAATATTTAGTGAATATATCATTCCGTTCAGAAAATATTACACATTAATGTAAAAAAAAATTAAATTTTAACACCCTGTATCTTCCTTAGGAAGCTAGATCGGCCATATCTTTATAGGCACTTTTCTTTTTAAAAACGTGCGTTCTATCCCCTGTTAAAGTTTGTCTACAAAAAACTGACTCACCCTGTATATATATATATATATATATATATATATATATATATATATATATATATATATATATATATATATATATATATATATATATATATATATATATATATATATATATATATATATATATATATATATATATATATATATATATATATATATATATATATATATATATATATATATATATATATATATATATATATATATATATATATATATATATATATATATATATATATATATATATATATATATATATATATATATATATATATATATATATATATAATTTTAAGTTATTTGCTATTCATATTTGTTTTGCGAGAAGAAATCTTGGGTTTGTATAGCAATTCATTACATAAAGAAATAAGCAAATAGAAGAATGGTAAGGAAGACACACTTACCAGTTGTACATCTGGACATATATACGGAAAGGAACCAGTTCTTTCACCTTCATTGAGGATCTTCAGAGTGATGTATGATTTATTTTATTAATCATTTATGCTTGAATTTAATTTCCTTATATATATATATATATATATATATATATATATATATATATATATATATATATATATATATATATATATATATATATATATATATATATATATATATATATATATATATATATATATATATATATATATATATATATATATGTATATATATATATATATATATATATATATATATATATATATATATATATATATATATATATATACATATATATATATATATATATATATATATATATATATATCTTCTTTGCTATCTTTATATATTTTTGTAGGGTTTATCTTGGGATAGGAGCAATAAAACCACTGATTATACTTGTCCCTTTTTTGGGCCTTTTTCAAGAGTATTTTATTTATGACATATATAACATAGGCAAAAATGACAGTTTTAATTAATTTTTAAGGTTACTAGACTGTTCGATTAGTATCATAAGGAAGAACAGTTAAGAAGCCTAAGTTCTTAGGGTTTCTAAGTAAGGGTTGAAACTATTATCTGAAATGTATATTCAGATCAATTCAGATAGTAGTATCGACCCTTACTTTTCCTGTCACTCTACATTATATTAACGAAATTGGAAGGTCAGTAACACTTCTTAATGCACGCTAACACGTATATTTATGTATTGGCTACTAGTCTACTATATATATGCTATATAAGAACTAGGTACCTGGTACCACAGTCACAAACACCATGGGCCATGATTGGAATTATAATAATAATACATAATAATAGACCCTCATAGTTTTAAATTTAACTCTTTCGGCTTTGCCCAACCACACCGCATTATAAATGAATTATTTATCAATTATTGCTTTTTATGTGTTTCAATGAAGGACCTATATAGAGGCGCAATCATTTACAAATCATTCTTGGAAATGTCAGGTGTATCTATAATTTAGAATTTTACATAATGTGCAGATGAAAGGTACATATTATTAAATAATGCAAAATATTCGATAATTTGGCAACCAAATTATATGTGTGACAGTTGGCTAATGATTGCTATTTTATAAGTTAGCAACAGAGAATATGGTTTTCTGATATCATATCTAACATATGACTTATATATAATAAATATATGACCTATATATAATCGAGTTATTAAAGAACACACCAGGTGAGATAATCTGTCCCTTTCATGTGGTAAAAGTGTGAGTGGCAATAAAAGCTGCATTTGTAAATGAAAGGAAACCAATATTATATATATATATATATATATATATATATATATATATATATATATATATATATATATATATATATATATATATATATATATATATATATAAGCAACTATAATTTCATTCTATGTAATGAAATGCTACAAACCCAAGATTACTTTTCACAAAATAAATATGAATAGCAAAGAATTTCAAAGCTAATATATATATATATATATATATATATATATATATATATATATATATATATATATATATATATATATATATATATATATATATATATATGCAGAGGTCAACAGTTTTGCCCAAGTATGTTGTCCACAAACAGAAAATGGATCGGAGTTGTGTCCGTATGGATCATACAGCCGAAGAACCAAAATTGATATCAGTAGGTATACTCCAACGGCAAATCGTAATTTCCTTCTGCGGATATGTATATCTTGAATTTCAGCATGGAATTCTGCATTATTCACACTGTACGACCGATATAATCAATGTGAATCCAGATCATTGCCAGTGGGCTATTAAAAGATTGAGTTTCTATTGTCTGAATGTTATTAAGATACCAAAAATACTGATAGATACTGAAAAAATATATAATAATGACTTTTATTATTCCCTAATTTGGTCAATTTGGAAGTTATAATGCCTGGACATTACCTGATTTTTTTAAATTTATTATTTATGATGAAATGCCCCCAAATCTAAAATTAGATTACACCTGTACAACAAGTTTCATTAATGAAAAAACTCGATATAAACTGATTTATTCACTTTATCGGAGTATTTCAGACAACTAAACGAGAAGAGTTAGGTAGTCATCCACGGACTTTTTTAATACAATCGAAAGTTAACCATGGTATACTGTTATTCACGTTGGTCTTCTTGGTTTCAGTACAAACTTGTTAAAATACGTCTCTTCTTATCTACATAGAAAGTTACTTCAGTAGTTCAAATAAATCAGCTTTGGATCTGGTATGCAGCAAAACTCCAACCTGGACACTCTACATTTTTTTTTAAATTAATGATTTACCAAGTAATATAGCTACATCATACCATTGGACTTTTAATTATATAGGTTGATAATATATGATAATTACATCATTACATCATTACATTACAAAAATATATAAACACAATATATTATTGGCCACACATAAGGTACGTTAGGGTAATATGGCCCACTTTCAACTAAAATGCCAATAAAAGTTACAAAATGCAGTTTATTTGAAAACTTTTACAGAAATGTGAAGCTACGCCTCAAAACAAAGTAGATTCCATGTAAAAACAACATAAAGATAAACTATATCTGCAGTGGTAATAAAAAATGCAAAGATCTCGATGTGGGCCGTATTTCTGACTTCACTGAAATAAGGCCCACGTCTATTTTAGAACGTCACAAATATGGCCCTCTAATAAAAAACTGCTTAACGAGTTCTTATGTGCATTTGGGACACACGTAGTTTTCCATATCTTCAGTTAGTCCTGCACAAATTTCATGCACCCAAACCCCACATTGTGCACAACGGCACGTATCTTTTTTTTTGTCCTCTTCGCACAAAAAACTACCAAGTTTCTTTAACCTTGATTTTTTTTTCGTTGTAATTGCTGGACTACTCCCTTATTGTTATTGAACAAATCTATTTTCAACAACTGCGCTTTGTAATTCGATGCTTTTTTTCGAGGAGGATCGTTTACTCACTTCAATTTCTGGTGTTTTTAGAATATCCGTGAATGTCTTTTTTTTAGGAGTACTTTTCTGTGGATTGTTGAGTCATCTAGCATTTGAACGCCAGAATGTGGAATATCCTTAGCCACAGTGATATCATTTGGTATCTTAATTTTTGGCTCAACGGGTAGAGTTTCATCTGATTTCGTTTAAAATATTTGGCTCGCTTCTTGTTTTGGATTAACCATTGGGGTATCGCTTTCAGCCTCGGAAGATTTTGGCCACTTCGCTTTGTAATTTAGTCCTATTCTTCGGGGAATTTTGGATTGTTTCCTTTCTCCAAATTCGGATGTCTTCAGAATATCTGTGAATGTCTTTTTTTTGGTAGTTTTCTCCTGCGCATATTTGAGGCTATCTACCTTCTGAACTACGGAATGTGGATTTTCTTTAGCTTTCAAAGTGATAACACTCAGTATCTTGATTTTCGGTTCAGTGGGTGCAGTTTTCTTATCCGTCCACGTGGAACATCCAGGAGTCGGTCCATCTGATTTTATTGGAGAAATTTGACTCGCTTTTTGTTCAAAGTTAATCAATGGAATAGAATTTGTTAGTTCTATTGGTTGTTCTTTGTGTGTAAGAGTCGACGGACCAAATGCATTTTCTGGAATAACTGATGGATCAAATGGGTATATTCCAGTGGACCGGAAACCGTTTTGTATATTTAAAATAGACATACATTGTTGCCAAACTTTAGCAAACACTACGCGAATTTTTCCTTCTTGAGAGTTCGACAAGGAACATTGGTTGTTTCCCAATAATTCAGAAGTTCCGTGTCCCAGTTCAAAGGATCGGAAAACAGCTTTTACTAATGGCTGCAATTCGTGCGTAGTATTTGATGGTAAGCAGTACAAGGACACGTCCCACTTTTCAGCTTCTTTAACAATGGAGACGTCTAGATGACCTGATGCACAATCAATGACTAAAAGAACTCTTCCCACTGGCTTAGAATTTGCAAAATGTTGCAGCCAACGAATAAATAACTCCCTAGTCATGCTTCCTTTAGCACACATTTCAACAATGGAACCCGGAGGAAGATTGTCTGAGTAGGTATCCTTTTTCCTTATGCCCTTAAAAATAATCATCGGCGGTACCGCCTGACCCAAAGCATTGATACACGCTACTACAGTTACGTTTTCGGCGTGTTCGTTTGCTAATAAGTGAACTCTACGTTCTCCCTTTTCTGCCAAAACTTTATGAGCATGATGTAGGGTTAATCTACAACCTTTTTCATCGAGGTTGTAAACAAATTGTGGAGAATTCTTTAGTTCTAAGTCATTTAAAACGGCACCTAATTTAGAGAAGTGATCTTGAACAATCGCAGGGTTCAGTTTTTGGACCCTAGCCACGTTCATCATTTTTGGTTTCCTCTTGGTGATGTTGGGGTGTATTTTTAGGAAGTACTTGTACTAAGTAAATCCGGCAAGTTCTTTCTCATTGTTAAATCTGTGTGGAATACTGCTTTCTTGACAAAATCGGAAAACACCTCTACGAACGGTTCTTGGGGTTAATGGCAGACCTATCCGCGACAGCATTATAATTCGCGATTCCAGCTCCCTTTCCTGTTCCTCACTTAATAAGGGTTTTCTTCCGAGAATTATTTTCTCATTTCCACTTTTAATATGATTTCTCAATGTAGTACGTGGAATGCCGCAATGTTTTTCGACATGCTTTTTGCCCTTTCTGAGCATTTTCAATGCTTCAGCCATCATTTCGCTGTCCCAGTTTGCGCGAATACCGCGACAAATTTTTCCCATTCTGAAAAAATAATAATAACGTAGAAAATGTTTACTTCAATGGTCCGAAATATGGCCCACTGATGTTTTGTGGTGGGTCATATTTCTGACGTCTACGTTGTTCATATTATAGGTTATGTTTTGCTAACAAAGTTAGCTACAACGTTGTATTAAGCAAAAACCTAAGCCAAAGAATCATACATTTCAACAATCTAATTGTCTTACCTGTTTTGATTATACACTCAAAACTACACGTACTTTAACTTAAGCGAAAATAATAAGAAGAAACGAGGTTTCCAGAGATAGGTTCGTAGCACACCATATTTTCGCCAGGACCATATTACCCTATTATTAAATTTTAACATACCATCACTTCGTAAAATTTTTTGAAATCCTACCATCACTTTCTGACATTTCTAAGACAGAAATTATTTATTGTTCAATTTTTCAAGATTTCGATCCTCGAAGTCGAGCAAGGCGAGCGTTGGTGGCACTTGGATGGGTAACCTAGGCAGACTTGGGGATGGGCTGTGGCAGTCCAACTGAGACCTGGCCACACGCAACATCTGCCACGGGCGCGTGGTCCCAGATAAATGGTAATGAGGACAGAGTAATAAATCTCGGTAACTCAGAACCATGCTATCATACATAAAAATTGTCAAGAGACTTTGCCACAAAGCCACCCGTAATAAATAGGATGATTTGAAGAAAAGTACTCAAGTAAGAAGGAGGAATGCACAAAGGGCCTAATGAGGCCTAAGTGCTGTAGTGAAAGTGAAACCACTACACTCCGACCCATATACATTCATACTTATTACATACTCTTCAATTTGCAAAGTAGATAATCAGCCAATACAGAGATTAACAAAACAGGAACACACACACGCAAAAGTTTTTTGAATACAAATTTATGTATTTATTTTTCTATTTCAGTCTTTTCTTCTTTATATTCTTCCATAATTTTTCTAATACTATTGTGTATATACACCCAGCGGCCCAGTATTTAAAAATACACGCTAAGTGTTGATAGCTGGAAGCAACAAAAAAGTTTAAGTTGAACAAATTTCTAACACGTACAACTCGCCTAAACTTTTAAACGGTGGATATTTGTGACAAGCAGTGCAATCATATGTAAATATGATACATACCTCCTTGATGTTTACAGGTATATTAATAAAAGTTCATTTTTCGTATTTCACTTCAATATAGAAAAATAAATTATCTACCTTTATTCTGTAGTTCTACTTTTGTAAAACTCTACAACAGATTTCTCAAATTTCTTGGATATCGTTAATAATCCGAATATTATCAATTTATACAGACTTAGAAACACGTAATAAAAACTTCAACCACATAAACGCTTAATTACGTATTGTAATTTATATTCGTATATTTTTTATCAAAATTGCAACGTTTCCTGAGAAAAAACTTGAAAATATTTAAATTGTTGTTCAAGGTTAGCCGCAAAGATTGCAATATCCATCACAGCCTCATCGAAGCAGATCAGATTTCGAGACTCTCGCAAAAAAATACTGTTTTCCTTTGCTAGGTCATAAGAGATTATACAGCGCAATCAATCATAATTTCATAACACCATAACAAACTTTAACAATGTTCAAG
>CAXKVY010003898.1:0-22810 GCA_964058915.1 Tetropium fuscum | reverse complement strand
CTACGACCTTGAATATGACACAACGGTGTATTAGTACTATATTTCAAAGTTGGTTTCTTGCCTTTTGACAGTTGACGTTGAAATTGACTTTGTTGACGCTTACCTTCTGCTGATAAATAATCTAAATGTGAAATGTAAAACTGGCCCGCTATGTTAAAATCAACTTTCGGTAGATTTTCTGTACCAAAACAATTCGTAGAGGAACGCACAAAACATAACCACAAAACTAAGCGTAAACAAATACAGCTGTGGACAAGGGCATTTATGCGTTCTGACAAATAATGCTGCCAACATAATTCGAGGCACGGGTCAAAATCCTCAGCCTCAAAGTCAAATGAATGTTAAAATTACTATAATAATTTTTTTTTTCGTAAACACAGATTTATATTCAAAACAAAGTTGCACGAGGTGAATATTATCTATCAGTTAGCTATCAAATAAACGTATTTGTTTTGATTTAAGAATCTATAGTGAAAATGCCCATTCTCTAATGTAAATATTATAATACCAACTTGTAAAATTGACAGTTATCCTGTAAAAATAAACTTTTTCTAATTTTGACATGTAAAGTGAGACTTTTCAAACCCCTTTGACGTTAGGAAACGTCTTACTTTCCACAACCAGTTACGAAAAGTAAAATATTACGCAACTGGTTGTGTAATAGCTATATATGTAACCAGTTGGGAAAAGTACTATTTTGTACTAAAGTCTAATATCCGCATTTGCGGAAATTTTCTACAAAATTATGGAACAAATTGTCGTTCCGTTGTTACGGAACAACTTCCGTTGGTGTTAGTTTTATAGACAAACACAACTGTGTAATAGAAGATTTTTGGTGTTTTTGTGAGCTAAGAACTTTAAAGGCCAATGGCAATGTTAAGACCATTTTAAATTATTGTCTAGAGAATAATTTAAACATGAAAAAGTTTGTTAGTTTGGGACGGCTGTTCAACTATTGCCATACATGAAAACACATATGTCATACATGAAAACACATAGGACATGAAAACAGCATAGAAAAAAAAATAATTAGGGATTAATATCCAGAAGCAACGTTTTTCATTTTGCTTCGAATAAATTAAATCTTGTTATTAACGACTTAAATAAAATACAAGACATTCAAAAAACGGTTGCAACAATAAAAGAAATTAACAATTTTTTCATTTACCATTATTTTCCGAAACTCGCTGGTCCGGGAAATACAAGTTCATAAGAATTTTTGTTTAAATTTTGTAGAAATTACAAACGCACTTGATACGTTAGCTTTTAGTAAGGATGTAAATGTGAAAACAAAACTTTTAACGTGGGTATTAACATATAACAAATTCCAAATTTGTTATATGTTTGTTCATTATGGGAAAATATTCAAGTAAATTGGAATCACTTTGTAACATATTGCAATCAATAAATATGGACTTACTTTCTGTGAAAAGCTATTTGGGCAAACCTCTTCAATTATTTAAATCACACAGAAATGATCCTGATAAGTATTCCAAGGAAATATATGTGAAGAGTATTGATTACGCCATTACGCCAATAAATTTTCATTCGAAATAAAAATGCCGCGAATAGCATCTATAGACAAAAGCACAGTGCTAATTATACATCCAATGGACCTTAAGAATATTACAAAATATCACTTTTTACCCCATATATGTATGGATTCTGTGATACAGTCGATTTCGATAACATTTTCTAAAGATGCCAAAACAAGACATTCTCCTCCAAGATGTTAAATTTTTTCCGTCAATAAAAAAGGCTATACATATTTTTTTAGCATTACTTACCACCAACCAGGGTCACCATAGAAAGATCATTTAGCACATTGCGACATGTTAAAACAAGAACACATATGCGATCAAGCATGTCGGAATATATATTGTCTGGGTTATGATTGCTAAATGTAGATAGGCAAAGTGTACTCAAAAATAAAGACAAGTTTTATAAACAATGTAATAGATAGATTTGGTCAAGATCGTAAAAGGTTACAGTTTTTATTTCAATTTAAGAAGTTCAGTTCTTTGCAACTGGCAGTTACGAACTTCTGCTCTTCCACTAAAAAACACAAAAGTATGAAAATAAAAACAAATTCATTGTACAAAATGTTGGAAATTATATCCTTGATTGGTTAAACATAAATTGACGCGTTAAAAATGCATCGTATCATAATGAAAGCGTTTTGGTCGAGCGTAAAAACCATTATTGAATAATACTGATTTGCTAAATGAAAAATCATGGATTTAATGTTGTAAACAATAATTTAATCTCAAACTCTTGTATGCGAATTTATCGAATTAAATCCTTCATACTCACCATATACGGCAGGCTATCATATCATATTAATTAACTATTGTACAGTCACTTTCAGTTAAGCTATATGTAAAATAATGAAAACATAATTTTAAATTTTAATCTAATGAACCTAAAGAAATCCTTAGTATTATTGTATAAGTTCCCTAATAACTACATAAAGCGTGATGACGTGGTTTACAAACAATAATGAAGATGGAGACCCGTTACTCTTAAAAAACACACTGATTATGCATAGTATCCATTTATTTAACAGAACTATACAGCATTTTAAAAATCAATGTGACTAAATTGAATTAGTACAACAATGTAAGTTCCAACATAACTAAATACAGAAAAAATTAGAGAGAAATCAACAGCGAAAAAACCCGAGGCCGATATTGAAAGAGATTTCCTGTTCACTTGATTCGCTAGATTTAATATTTCTTTCCTCTCTTCAGATGTGGGTGGTAAAAGATGTTGTAATTTACAACACACTTTGACAATGGAATCGGACTCTTCCGTTAAGAGGCCGCAGGCTGAAGAAATAAATGAATTCCATATCTACAAAACGGTTTTTTCTAGATTAAAATCAATTGGACTATTATTAGAGCAAAGGAAAAGATACAAAATAGAAATATAACAACACAACATATTAAAGTGATGAGCAGCACGTAATAAATAAGGTGACCAGGAGAGGACTATTCAAAAAACATCTAGGTATTAGGTTTTTAGGCATTTTTAGGTGTTTAGGTATTAGGTTACGTGTAATTTGCTTACTGATATATACTCGTATTAGTTAGTGGTTAATTTTTGCTTTTGTACTTTTGTGATATACAGTATTTCTCTTTATCTGAAACCGAATTTAACAGACAATATCGCAATTTTAAGAAAGCAAGTCAAATTTTGATAAAAAATTAATCCCTGTTTATTATAACAATCGCGGTCTTTGGTATGTCATTTCATCTGATATTTTGGCTTTTTATCAGTTTTATTTTAGCGTGTTTTGGATATTTTACTGTTTCGACAGTTTTGTTGTGTTTCATTAGTGCGTGTGTGCGCGTGCATTGTGCACATAAATAATTAACCGATAAAAGGGAAATGGAAGGAACAGTATTTTTTATTTTGGGCCTTTATTTAGTCTAGTGTCTAGTTAGAAAGTAAATATACTAAAAGTCCTCATACTTCTAGGAAGTGGACGACAGGGGCGTGTGTAGAGAAAGTACCCATTTTCGGTTTTTCCCTTATGTGTGTATATATATGGGTCGGAGTGTAGTGGTTTCACTTCCACTACAGCACTTAGGCCTCATTAGGCCCTTTGTGCATTCCTCCTTTTTACTTCAGTACTTTTCTTCAAACCATTCTATTTAATATGGATGGCTTGGTGGCAAAGTCTCTTTAAAATTTTTATATATGATAGCATGGTTCTGAGTTACCGAGATTTATTACTCTGTCCTTATTACCATTTATCTGGGACCACGCGCCAGCGACAGATGTTGAGTGTTCCCAGATCTCAGTTGGACTGCCACAGCCCATCCCCAAGCCTGCCTAGGTCACCCATTCAAGTGCCACCAACGCCCGTCTTGCTTAACTTCGAGATCGAAATCTTACCGGTCAAGTCTCGCGGCTAGGTCTCTCTGGAAATATGCATCGCAAGGATAAGGCCATTATTTACAAAATCAAAGCTAACAAAATGTGCCACAAGTTTGACTTTGTTCATGTTTTCGCTATATCGCATAGTTTCCTAGATATCCCGGTTCAAAATTCGCAAATCTTGAAAAAAAATCACGGTTTTTTTTTGCCTTATTTGACTAGTTAACTCACTCTTCGGTCTCTTCATTCTACGATAAATGCTAGAAGAAATTTTAGAGCGGGTGCAGGGTAGCACGTAATAGGTACTTTTTTGTCGGTTTTTCGCTTATATCTCGGAAACAATGGGTCCTGGTGATAAGGCATTTCTATACAAAATTAAATCTGAGAAAATGTACTATGTTGATAGATAACAAAGTCTGTTGACAAATTGTTGCGTCGGTTCTGTAATTTCCACAAAATTATTTACTATTGAGGATACATTATTACGTAATTATCCTAAATTAATAGGGAACCTGGACTATTTTTACCCATTTTTACCCATCCGCGTAGACTAGATGCTATGAAGTTTAATATAGCGAAAGAGGAATTTGCCCAAATGGTTGCATCATATAAGTATTTGTAGAACTTCTTCATCATCGAGAGAAAAATTATTGCGGTCGAGGCGAAATAATCTCGAGGTCGCTAAAAATATTTCGCGGCCGTGGAATGCACATTTTGTATAACCATATGCATGCCTGTAATTTTTTGTAACTGATAAAACTATATATATATATATATATATATATATATATATATATATATATATATATATATATATATATATATATATATATATATATATATATATATATATATATATATATATATATATATATATATATATATATATATATATATATATATATATATATATATATATATATATATATATATATATATATATATATATATATATATATATATATATATATATATATATATATATATATATATATATATATTTATATATATATATATATATATATATATATATATATATATATATATATATATATATATATATATATATATATATATATTGCACATTTTGTATAACCATATGCATGCCTGCATATATATATATATATATATATATATATATATATATATATATATATATATATATATATATATAGAAATATTCTATGGAAATGATATAAAACACTGACGGTTCGCTCATTGACAAATCGTGAAAACGTCACTAAGAGTAACAGTCGCGAAATTGAATTTTGCGTCCGCTACGGAGGTCGCGAAATGCCTACTTCGCATCCAGTTGCATAAAAAATATATTTTTGTCCAACTCGCACAAAATTTGCGCTTTCCCATGCCTGCGTAGAAAGCGGAAAGTCGCCTATGTCAAACAACCGTGCGCTTTCCGATTTTTGTAAGCACTAGTGCGGAAAATAGACTTTCGCGCACGGGTACACGAGGTTTCCGCACGCTACAAGTATACTTTCCCGCACTTGCACGTCGGTATCTATGACTCGGTCACAGACTCGGTGCCATCGGCTCGCGCAAGACGCTCACGAGTCGCAATCGTCATATTTACTCCGCATTCGTTACACAAATAACCCTTTTTTAGGATACTACGTTAGTCCTAACGGTATTGTACGACCTAGTGAAAACGTTGATATTAAAAAAAATCACAACTCTACAATTAAACAACCTCAACGCTTTATATTGGCATGATTAATTGTTATCTTATATTAATCAAAGATTTAATTTTTTTTTAATAGTAAGAACTGCGGGATTCGAATGCGAAATCTTCATTATATAAAGCATAAGCTTTACTCGCTAGGCTATCAACTCTCAGGCAAACACCTGATGAACCTGATGAACTAAATATTTTAGTTGGAAATCATTAGTGTTGGGATACAGACGTCAATTATGGCCTCGGGTAGGTTCTCGGTAGATTTGTTCCGGTTCTCACACAGGGTTTTAAACTGCATATGCAGAACAATTGATAACGTTCAATTCAGAATCATATGATATAAATAACATTCCTCCTCTCTTGTAGATTGTGAGATCAGGTCACTAATCCTTACATTTTATAAAAACCCGTGATCCATTTGGGTACTTGCTGTTTTTTAAAACTACGCAGGACATGGGGTACTAAAACCATCAGTACTGACAAAATCAATACGAATAATGATCACCTTATTAATAAAGTTATTACTTACCTATTTACAATTTACAATTTAAACTAGATATTAAATTACTAAACATTCAAAATGGCCTTATGGCCGTGTCCACACATCTTAATACTTACCAGAAAAATTGTTGAATGGCAAACGCAATTTAAGACTATTTCCACGGTCACCTGGTTGGTTTCACCGCTTACCAACAACGTGTTCAGGGCCGCTAAAATAGCCACCACCGTGGAGAAATTCAGCAGCATTATAGAGAGTCCAAAGAGGCAGTTAAAAATTTCCACACACTCAAAAAGAATGTTGAAAATTTTCGACGCTTCCATCAGTCCATTGAAGGTTTTGTCTCCAACGGCCAGACTTGGGTAAACCACCTGATTGCCAAGTGGTTTATACAGGGTGAATTGCTCTTGGCCAACTTGTATGTTAACTGTGTTGATTAGCACTGTTTTGACTACCCGAAATTCGTTTCGTAGAAGAATTGCAGCGTTGTAGATTATTATCGTTATCAAGAAAATGTAGTAAAATAGAAGGTCTTTTAAGCCTATGGCTGCTATGTGGACCCATTCTGCGCCCGTTAAATGATTCCTGCAACTTAAAAGGGACGGAGACATTTTATTAAGATTCATATATATTTATTATATAATAGTAATCAAAGTGAATAAGAGAAGTGTCGCACTTCGCTACAGCGACGGGCGACGCAAGTGTAACGGACTCACGGACGGACTCTTATTCACTTTGATAGTAATTAAGGTACCAAGGATGTTATAAGGATAATAACACACCCGCAGGTCACAGGTCCGCAGTGTACTGAGTACACGTACACGAGTAGATGTACGTCAACCAAGGGCGTCATTATCCTATAACAACCGTGGTGCCTTCAATGTCATATTAGTATGTTATTTAATTCGAATATTTTTTTTTGAAACTTAAGATTTATTAATTTGATGTTATTAAATTAATGGTATGTTCAGAACGATTTTATTTGATTTGATTTAAAACAGGGTAAAAATCAAAATTGTTTGTAAACGCATTGCATAACAACGCATTTAATTTTTTTTGACGGTAATAAAGGTTATTTGTAATTTATATTTTGGAATTGATTTATTTCCATGGTTATAAACTTATAATGCCCAAGGGCGCGATTGATATTAATAACGCCCAAGGGCGTTATTTCTCATCCAATGTATCTCAAAATATGATGATTATTTCAAAATAACAGACTATTAGGATTAGGACATTAAATAATTAAATAGCCCAGTCGGGTTTATTCAAAATGGCGACCAAATTCCGCCGATGCGTTAGCCGCCATCTTGAATTTGAAAGGGAATAATTTTTGCTCAATATCTCGGCCATTTTCAACTTTTAAACAAAAATGGTAAGAACTTAAGTTGTTGCTAATTTGAGTCTCTACAACTTTGTCGGTATAATTTTTATCCTGCAATCGATATTTTTCGATTAATCTGGAAAAAAATTGTAAAGTATAATGATCGAATTATCTCGTTTATTACTAACATTAGAACATAAATATACAGAAAGAAAGTTGTATAGAATGATATATCCTACAATTTAAATTTTTGCGACTTTTTCTCTAGAACCAATATTTAAGAACCTACGATTGCGATAAAGGCACACAGCATCGTAAAAATTGTGTCTTGCGTATTCCTTTCCGCACCACCACCGGGTAGAGTTCTAGTCGGCGCTTTTTTTACGTGGTATCCATAGTAGGCTGTATGTATCCATGGCCTATTTCACAAGAATCCGCTCTTCCTGATGGTGCGTCATGCGACGAGTAATAATGTTAAATTTTTCCAGCAAGTGCGATGATACCGCTTTCGACAACCATTAGATCAACGTTCTCGATGCGTGCTATTAGTAAGACATCGGTATCCCGAATAGCGTTATGTAGTATTACCGCCCACGTTATTTTGACATTTACACCATGCGCGCGTCGATTTTTAACATAACGTAGGAATATAACGTTACCGCATGACGTAATTTGCAGAACATTTATACGTAGGTGTTGTTTCAAATATCGCCTAAAAATTCGCATGTGCAGACATTTTAGGCTTGTCATTTAGAAATTTTGAGGTTATGTTTGTGAAGTTTTGGTGTGTACTGTGATTTGTTTGCTAATTATAATAATTACTTTCGACTTTTTTTAAATTTGATGTAGGATTGTCCGGATTGGGAAGAGGACATATCATGTCCGGATTGGGAAGAGGTGAAAAGGCCGAGATTCGCAGCAGAGAGTAGCGGATGACTTAGCATAGTCAAAATCTATCAATCAAAATTAATACACGTTGGTGTTTATTACCTGCGAAAAATAAATGTTTTTTATTTAAATCTTACAAAATAGTTAGCAAATGAACATTATCTAAAAGTTTTGACACATGTCAGAAAAACGCAAAAAAAATAGGTTAGGTTACGTTATCGATATAACAACAAAACAGCAAGTCGTTCCGATAACCCTTGAATAAAGTAAAATACCACCTAACGTTAAATAAATACCGGATAACGCATAACGTTATTAGCGATCGTAAATCATAGGCGCTAATCATTTTACCGATATCTCTCTATTATTTCTCGTGTCAATTCGTCGTTGCGTTTATTCAAATGGTTCAAAATAGTATTCCGGAATTCATGGTTTCGAACCAACAAAATGTGGTTCGAAACCTTTCAACATTTCAACAGTTCACCTTTTCCGATCACTGGATCGACGTTTCCTTTACATATGAAGTAACAGTTTTTGAATAATGTTGATAATACCTGCATTTCAACTGGTGATGCGGTTGTTGATGATGATCGATGCATCACTGTTTCGGTTTGCCATAGGCGTAGAACCCTTAATATTGGTTCTAGGAAAAAAAGTCGGGAGGATCAAAATTGTAGGATATTTAATTCTATACAACTTCACAATTCTATACAACTTCTATACAACTTTAATTCTATACAACTAATTTCATAATTATACTTGCTAACCTTTTTTAGTTTAATTCGAAAAATATCGATCGGACGATAAAAATTGTAAAAACCAAAGTTGTAAAGGATCAAATTTACAATAACTTAAGTCCTTACCATTTTTGTTGAAGTTGAGGTTGAAAATGGGCGAGATATTGAGCAAAAACAATTCCTCGTCAAATTCAAGCTGGCGGCTAACGCATCTGAATAATTTGGCAGAATGGCAAGTCAGCCGAGGCATCGTTTGAGGCTGCAGTTCTGATCAGGCGCACTAGAATAAAGAATTTGGAGTACTGTTGGTTGGCTATGTACATGACGTCACACTTAAAAGAGTCTTTAGTCTTTACCAGAGATATTTCTGCGCAGATCTTTACAGCACAACCGCCATGCAATACCTACCAGTCGTAGTAAAACTAGTAGATTTGTGATTAAAACAAAACGAGTGTTTTACTCGTTTTACATTCACTTTTACAAATCGTGGGCTACATAACATAGGGGAGTATCAACAAAATAAGTGATGTACATATAATATCACAAGTTTAGATCGAATTTCATATTTTTCAAACATTTTTAACATTAACATACGCCTGTATGTTTCACCTCGAAATAGGTATAACGTTGCTACGTCCTTATGTTTCTGTCCATATCTCGCAAACTATTATTAATTGAGATACGCCACTTTCATAAAACATACGGTGAGCTCGTAAAGTTTGGAATAAATTCAATTAATCGTTATTGAAGGATTTTCACAGGAAATCCTCGGACACTTTATTTTATAAAATGTCACTTTTTTCAGCCATCGATTTTTTTTTTGTTTTGTTCGTTTTTGAGCTATGACGTCATCGACAATTTTTTTAAATGACAACCCATATTTTTTTTTACGGATTTCGATAGAGCACATTTTTCTGAGTGCGAATATGTCAAAAACATAGTACCTTTAACATTAAAGTGTTCGAGATATTCGGTTGCAAAGTTTTAAGAATGAATTATACAAGCGATGACCAAATGCTAATCATTTATCAAGAAAGCGCAGGAAAAACAACAGTTTTGACAGTTGTCACAATTTTGTTTTCCTCGCAAAAGTTTTTCCTCGCAAGTTTGTGTTTTAATCAGTTGAATAATATCATTAAGTAAGTTGATTAATCATTATTCCATCATAATTCATTTTATTTAAAAATGGTCCGTCGTTTGAGTGAAAGGGAAAGAATCGAAATTTTGATGATGATCGGTTACGGGGACAGAGCTCGCACACAAGTAGAAGTTTGCCGTTTATTTAACAACAAATATCCAAACAGAGAACCAATTACACAGTCCACCGTTAGCAAAATAGAACAAAAGTTTTTAGAAGTGGGTCATACGAGAGATCGCCCTAGAACGGGTCGTCCACCAGTGCAACAAGATGTTAAATTGAATGTTCTATTAGAGCTTCAAGAAAATCCCCATTTACCCACCCGCCAAGTGGCGGCAAACAACGGAATAGTTCAAAGCTCCGTCTTGAAATATTTGAAATTGAACAAATGGCATCCGTATAAAGTGGTTTTGGTCCAAGAGTTAAACGAAGATGATCCTGACCGTAGGTTACAGTTTTGCCAAACCATGTTGCAACGCCTGATTGATGACGACGGATTTTTACGCAATATTGTTTTTTCTGATGAGGCTACCTTTTATCTCGACGGCACAGTTAACCGGAAAAACTGTAGATATTGGTCTCCTGAAAATCCACACTGGAAAATGGAAACTCGTAGTCAGTTTCCACAAAAAGTTAACGTTTGGGCTGGTATTGTAGGTAATCGTATTTTGGGCCCATTTTTCTTTGAAGGCGTATTAACAGGTGAAATATATTTAAAATTTTTAAGAGACGACTTAGTCCCTGCACTTGCGGTACTTTACCCAAATGACGTAGATCCAGATCTGCCCCATCACACGATATGGTACCAACAAGACGGTGCACCACCCCATTTTGCAGTGATCGTTCGCGATTATTTAAACCATGTATTTCCTAACCATTGGATTGGTCGCAGGGGAACTATCGAATGGCCCCCTAGATCTCCAGATCTCACTCCCCTAGACTACTTTTTATGGGGCTATTTAAAGAGCAAAGTCTATTTCAATAGACCAAATACCATCGAAGAATTAAAGGACAGAATTCGCAATGAAATTCGAACCATTCAACCCGATACTGTTGGTAAGGTTCTGCAGGAGTTTCAGTGGCGGATGGGATATTGCCAGGAAGTGAATGGAGGTCACTTTGAAAATTTACTCTGATTTTATTTTTTACTTTAATTATTTATCATTTATTTGTTAAAATATTTTTTTATTTGTTTAAATTGTTGTTAAAAAATTAAACAGATTACTCCCAAATCTTTCAAAATGTTCGATAAGCTACCAAAATAAATAATATTACTCCTTAATCTTTTAAAATGTAATAAGCTATAAGCTATTAGAATCAATAAGCTATTAAAAATCTTGACCCGCCCGATAGCTTATGCATGGTGCCATGGTACATTTTATAAACTTTGCAACCGAATATCTCGAAAACTTTAATGTTAAAGGTACTATGTTTTTGACATATTCGCACTCAGAAAAATGTGCTCTATCGAAATCCGTGAAAAAAAATATGGGTTGTCATTTAAAAAAATTGTCGATGACGTCATAGCTCAAAAACGAACAAAACAAAAAAAAAATCGATGGCTGAAAAAAGTGACATTTTATAAAATAAGGTTGACGTGTCCGAGGATTTCCTGTGAAAATCCTTCAGTAACGATTAATTGAATTTATTCCAAACTTTACGAGCTCACTGTATAGGAGGTTCATATGTACCATACGCCAAAAAAATATTAATTTTGAAAAAATGCAGATACCCTTATGTTACATGAAGCCTTTTATTTTAATATTATAAGTACTTATATTATAAATATGTTTTAAGGTAGGTGCATATATTATATATACCCATATATTATATTAACATTTATAACAACCACTTACAGTTACGTACTTACCTCCAATGGTTTACGACAACTACAACACCGATTGCAAAATTACCTAGCACAAACTCCAAACAGAAATACATTCTATTTCGTCGAAATTGAATGTGCACTTTAGACCTTAAAATTTTATGCAGTTTCAAGTAGTGCGCCCATTTTTCCTTGTGCCAAAATACGTTTCCCAATATCGTTACCAAACACATACAAGTCATAGAAGTGAGAGATAACGTAATGAGTATAATATTGGAGGTCCTCATCGTCCTAAATATCGTCCTAGATCCGAGCCATTCCATGCAACAGTAACCCAACACTAGTAATACCGATAAAAATACGGCGTATATTTGTTTTACAAACCATAGTTTGGTTCCGTAGGATGATAAGTTGATGAATTCAAGTGGTAGGAACAATCCGAAGACATGGAATATGTAGGAAAGTATGTTTAAGAACTGTTTGTACCAAACGGGCAACATGGTTTATTAAATTTGCCTCTAACGTGATGCTTTGTGCATTGTTCTTTTTAATTGAAAAATTGCGTGGTCTTATCCATGTTTACATCTATAAGTGGCGTTTATTTTCACGAAAGGCATCACGTAAGTCTTCCATGATACCTACAGCAATTAGATTGTTATCTGCCATTATTCAAATTAACTAAATTGTGTGAGGGTTGCAGGGTGAATGAACAAATCATAATAAAGTAGGGATACGTAGATAAATAATATGATAATAAATACAACTATGCATCAAAAAGAATCAGCCAAATATCGCTTAAATATTGGATGCTCAATGAAATACTTGGAATGGAATACTTTTGATAGCGCGACTCGGTGTTTGGTTGACGGCAAGACCTCTAATCATAGGTCTTCGGTGAATCTCATTGTATAGAATGTATGTATATAAACATCTATATTATCTAGAGGCAAGTCGTGAAAGTAGTTTACGGCCAAGGTCCTTTAATTTAAGAGACCTTGGTTAACGGCTTGGCATATATAGTCCACAGAATGTAGTATGTGGAGCAGACCTTACGTGCAAAGACGTAACACCACGGCACTGCACTATGCAGCCTTGCCTTAACACTAACTCGGGTCGGTATCGACTTTGTAGGTGTTTTTTGGTATCGACCAAGAACCATAAACTATAATTTAAATATTTATAATTTAGCTTCTTTAAACTAAACGTTTAGTTTAACGTTCACGAGCGTCTCGCAGGAGTATTAAATTGGCCCCAGAGAATGGCAATTATCATAATATTATGGTATTTTGTAGATGTCTGTGTAATTTAACCGCAGCGAAAAATCTAAAAATATACGTATCTTTATTATCTGGTCAATCGTCGACCCTGTGACAAAATTCTTGTAATGTAACAATCTAAAAATATTCTTGGGAAACTAGGTGGTACTGTTTGAGTCTTTGGTACATGCATTTTTAGTATTTGATCAGTCGCCGACATTGAACTATACGGGAATTGGAACGAGCTCTGCGTGTTTACAGATTCGGTTCTAGAGAGACAGTTGCGAAATCAGTATTCTTATTTCACTCTTGCGCATTGGGACTTACGGCGTTCTGGTGTTATACTTGATAAAAAGTGAAATAAGTTAATATCCAACGCGAATCAACCAATGCACCTTTCAGCCGTTTACCCCATAAGTGGAAACAAGATGGTAATACTGAATTTGCATCAGCACTCTTCGGAACGAAACTTGTTCGATTCGGCCGCTTGGGTACTCTGTCCAATCCCTCTCCATATCATTGTTCGCCGACCCTGTGAGAAAAGTAATTCCTACAGAACTGGCCCTACGTGGCAGACCTTATGCCATACCTTATTCCATGTACACGTATCTTTAAGTATATGCATGATTAAATAAAAAAATAGAAGCTGTGGGATTGAACGTTGTAACATATAGAATACAAGCCACTGTTGCAAGGGTCTATAATTGAAATAAATATTTCAATTATACGTTAAAGCATGCGCATATCTGTATGGGTGCGGACGGTGCGGTGTCATATCAGATTTAAAATATCCACAAAATATCCACAGGAAGATAAGTAACGTCAATATCCATAGTACAGTGTGCTGTTTGTTCACCGAATAAACATAAGTTTATGGGAGAGGACGCTTCTTTATTAGTATTTGTAAACAAAACCCAGTAAATTTTCGCACGTTGAGTATGGAATTGACGAATAACATGTCGTGGAATAATAAACAATTATTGTGTCTCATTTCGCGGACGGTTTCTCGCTTGCTATAATAGAGT
This sequence comes from Tetropium fuscum, assembly GCA_964058915.1. Classification (NCBI taxonomy): domain Eukaryota; kingdom Metazoa; phylum Arthropoda; class Insecta; order Coleoptera; family Cerambycidae; genus Tetropium; species Tetropium fuscum. Next base: position 8,546 of record CAXKVY010003898.1, on the reverse strand, counting down.
TTACCTTCCCATTTTTAATCTGAGTGCCATAGCGGAGTGGGTTACGGGACGATAGACCCAAGGATTATAGACTAACATCGTTGCGATAGACCGCCCAGTCCGTACCCAATGTTGCCAAGTATTTTACCCGGTATTGAACTGTATCTCGCGGGAGATTCAAAATAGATACCAGAAATTACTGCATGTCCCTTCCGGCGCGGAACAAAAAAAACAGCATAGTAGATAATAATTGAATATAAAACATGTATTATAACAGAATAAGACAAAACAAATAATAGTCAAGCAGGTAAATACGGTGAAATTACATACTTCTTGATAGCAGACAAAATATATCGATGTTAATGTCATATGTACCACAGATTATATTAAAATTGTTGGCAGTAATGTTATAGGTGACTTGCGGTATAGGTTGATATGAGGGGTATTCACTTAGAGCACGATGTATTACCCCGTGACTTAGAGTAGAGTATACGTTCATGTCTACTCTCAAGTCTTGCGACTAAAAAGAAGATGTGACTAAAAAACTCGTAACAATCTAGCTAATAAGAAAATGTAAATCTACCACAGTTTTTCGTCTTAACTCTAGGGAATCTGGATTATAAAACTATGTTGCTTATTCCTCTCTAAAGTGAACGATTCCATCTTCTGTAAAAGATAAATATTTCAAAATAAAGAGAAAAAATACAAAATGACGCTATACCTACCTTAAAAATACTGGTGGTCACTTAATCGTAACTTTGTTTATTATTATTAGAGCATTAATCTTAAATTATTTTTGGTAATGTGATTTGAGTTATAAAGCATTATAACTCCGATTCGATTTCGGTTTCTTATTAAAAAGTTTCAATTATAATAGGAACATGTTGGTTTTTGCGGCGAGGTAATGGAACTAAGCCCTTATATTGATTACAAATACAAAATACTTATTTGTATTCCTTATTGATTTTAAATACACTATAACAATCTACTTCAAGGCAATTACTACCAAAAGTTGTGCCCTTATTCACCCCCTGGCATGAATAGGTTCTGGATTTTTTTGATGAACTTCTCTTACATGTTATGAGACGATTGTGCACTAAATACTTTTCCATATGTACGATAAATTACAGGCATCTTTTATTTAAATTTTAATATCCAAATAAAAGAAAACCAATGTAAGTAGGTACTGCTAAAAGAGAGCAAGGGCAATGTTAATTTAATGTAACATATAAACCTATTTATTTAGTGGCGTGAAACCTATCAACACACTCATGCACACTTAACAGTTGTGCTATGCTATCAGCTACACTTGGCAACATTGGTAAGGATTGGGCCATCCATTGTATCGTGAGTAACGAGTGAACCATCACTCGTCTACTATAATAATGCATAATATGCATTATTAATGCCATTTTCTGCGGCCAATTTGATACTCTTCTGACTCACATATAGAATATCTGTGGTCGGTATCCATATATACTGTGTCCATATCTCCAGTTGTGCAAACACATCTAGGCATAGAAAAAGGATACCTGTTTTCTGTGATCTAAGGTGTAGTGTCAAATTCAAATAAAATCGTTATTATTTTTTAAATGTAATTAATTTTGATTTATTTCCCTTTAGTTTATTATGAAATGATTATGAAAATGGAGAATACCCCAATAACTGCTCATGTAAGAAGTGAAATAACTAAGTGCAAAGAATTTATGAACACTTTAAATGTCCTGAAAACCGAAAAAGTTTTGTTGTGGTTTAGAGTAAGTATTAAGTTAAGTAAATAATGATTTAATATTTTTACAATTATTTTAGCAACTATGTAAACATTTGTCAAAGATAATCTTGCAAATATCCGACCTGTGCAAGGAACTGAGAGGAAAATTGGATAAAGGGAACAAAGATACTTTACTACTCTATTTGAGTCAACTATTAACTAGCCTTTCATTATTAATTAATATTTTTGTTAGAGAATCTGATGTGGAACAAAATTTAACAGTAAGTATATACAGTAAGGATTTAACACACCATATATTACTTAATGTCTTTACGAATTAGGAAGCTCGGTTATGTGCGCAAAGACAACTCATATGGTGCTTGGACGGCATAGAAGAGTCTTTGACGACATATAAAAGCATTTTGAACCCTTCTGGTAGTTTTATTAAATGGATGGACTCTGCGCTGGATAAAGTAGCTGAAATTGAGGCCGATAAAGAAAAAAACATTATAATTGGAATATGTAATGAGGCTAAAACTCTTTTTGAAGAAGTTTTATGCCACGCTATGTCTATAGCGCAGGTTGCTCTGGAAGAGGATTGTAAAATTATTCGGGGCAGTAGTCAAACGGTAAAAATTATATTAGTTGAGTTGTGTAAAAATTCCAAATGTTTTTGTAGGTTTTAGAATCGTTAGATTCGTTAACAAAAGAGATAAACAATCCAATTCCCAACTTGGCAATGATTAACTTGTTTGTTGATTCATGTACCGATAAACTGTGTGCCTTGGAAAGGAAAGTAAATACAGCAGTTTTAAGACTAAGTTTAAAGGTATTTTCAGAATATACAGTTGCTTTGGAAGTGATTCACAAGTTTTGCTTTGATAAAGAGAACAAGCAGAAAATGGAAGAGTTGGATTTGTTAGTTGCAGATTTTGACTTACACGTGGATCGAATAATGCAAATTGGATTGTTTGCTGTATCATGTTCAACGTGCGTAGCCCGTAAGTGTTATAATAACTTTAACATTTGCAAATGTGTTGCTGTTGTTTTGCAATAGTCTTCAAGTTTTATCGCAAAAGAACACAAATTTGTAAAGTAGTGTTTTTTAGGTGGAGTCAAAATTAGAAGCTGCCTTGCGAGTTTAGAAGCTCTAGAATGTGAACTAGTACCAGCCTTTACATCAGTACTATTAGACCCAGCGATACACAATATAAACTTGGCATTACTACTGGAGAGTCATTGGATGCAGCAAGCGAATATATTACGAAGACTGATTTATTTAATTATCGATCCTTTTGCCTTTTCTCAGGTATTACTTCTTGTGTATATCAGGTTGGCAAGTCCACGATTACAGAGTGCATTTATAATGCATTATACGGCGTACAATATGTATGTATAGTTCAACGACCGGCAACCCTGACCTACACAATGTTTTTCATTGGCGTAGACATTTTTTTTTCTTAGGGGGGTGAAAGTAGAAGGTGATCTAGGATGGTAAGTACCTACATAAAAATAAAGTCAATGAACAACAGGTACCTACTTACAAGGGGTTAAACCTCAAGGGGCTTACTTACAGGGGGTTAAAGTAGTAGGTTTTTATATGTAGATTTTCAACACTACAGCTGATATTGAATGCAAGTTTCCACACCACTCATGAAGTATTGCTTTTAGCGCGTTACCATTTTTCAGTGGGTGGTTCGCCAGTAGCCATATTTCACACAAGAAACAAAAATAATATGTACAAAACAGCTAAGTAGCCATGAAAAATAAACTTTAAAACGGAAAAATGAAATAAATATATACCTATTCCAAAATAGAGCAAAAAATTTTTAACAAAAAATGAAACAATAAAATAAATATATATTTCAAAACATTCTCAACAAAAAATAAAAACAATAAAATAAATATACCCATATTCCAAAATAAAGCAAAAAATTCTCAACAAAAAATAAAAACAATAAGAGAAATAAAATAAATCACCTGTATCCAAAAACGCCGGCCGGCAAAACCTGTACGCCGGCAAACCATTTCTCATATACTTCGGAATTCATTTCCTCGTGGTAGTCTCCGGTCTTCTTAGATTGAAATATCAGTTCTCCATTACGCAAAAATCCACTATCACTTCCAATATGCGTTATGATTAAACGGCGACCTTTTCCAGACGGCATTTTGAAACCAGTTGTCCAGCCTTCAATCGCCGCTTGCCGTGCATTTTTCACTTTTCCATCCTGCCAGACTCTCTTCATAGTATGTCCTTCGTTGACCCATGTTTCGTCAATGTAAAAAAATTTCCGCCCCTCGTTTCGAAGATAATCCATCCGCCAAGAAACTATTTCATATCTTTCTATAAGAATACTTTTTCTGTCTACTTTTCCATACTTAAAATTCATGTATTTCAAAATTTTTGCCAGACTACTCCTGCACATTTTAGGTATAATACCATTTTCACTTATACCTTGCAGCACCTTATCTAAAGTGGGCAATTCGTTATTTCTAAAGAAACCGTGGACCGTTCTAAGTATCGCATTTTTTGCAGCATCGTCCACTACAATCTTATTTCGACCGCTTTTTGGTTTCGGTGGCTGTACACTTCCATGTACCTTCTCTTCTCTTAAAAGTGTGTATATGCTTGCCTTTGATGCTTCTGTATAATCCGAACACATATCCACCAATTCATCCTTGTCGCGATGAGGGTGATCTCTCTGTCTCTCTGTATGCAGTAAAATACTCGTAAAATTATTCTTTTCTCACCTACCGATCGGTACTGCCTACGTTTTGGAATATTTTCCATCCTCCGCCGATATTATATTGTATCACAAATCACATTATATATATATATATATATATATATATATATATATATATATATATATATATATATATATATATATATATATATATATATATATATATATATATATATATATATATATATATATATATATATATATATATATATATATATATATATATATATATATATATATATATATATATATATATATATATATATATATATATATATATATATATATATATATATATATATATATATATATATATATATATATATATATATATATATATATATATATATATATATATATATATATATATATATATATATATATATATATATATATATATATATATATATAAAGTTTCATTTTTTTTTACATTCATGTGTAATATTTTCTGAACGGAATGATATATTCACTAAATATTTTACACATATCTTAACCTGCATAGGATCAATATGTTGTATTGTTCCTGTCGAAAATACTATAGTGGATGTTACTTTTTTCGGGTACTTCGGATATTCTGCATAATGGAACTTTTTTTTCGTACGCCACTGACATGATCTGATACATATTTCTAAAATAACGGCCCCTTAGTAACAATTTTGATCTCTTGTAATTTTGCTCTAACTACGACAGTTTTAGAGATATTGGCCGTTGTTTCTCTGACAGTGTAATGTCGTTATTATATTTTTTTTCTCGAATTTTCTTTATGACTTATAAACGAACGCTTAGATTTTTTCATGTTTGGGGGATAATGCCTATTAATTAAGGCGCATAAAGCAAGCGGTAAGAATGTTCAAAAACTTGCACAGTGGCGGGGTGGAAGGGGTGCTCCACCCCTTTCGTAAACAGAACATCTACGCCAAAGACTATTTAAAAAAAAAGTTATTTTCATTATCTACATACAGTTTCACAAAAATAATGTCCCTTCTTCTGTTTCAAAATTCCTGTGCGGTTCCTAGTTATTTTGATTTTTAGTGTTTGATGTGGTACTAAATTAAGTAATTTATTTATTAGCAATAATAATTATCGGCTAAATATTTAATTCTTTCAACGAAACCTACCTAAATATGGTGTGTTAAGGATTCTAAAAAGCCGAAATCTCTTATTCTTTATCTTTTTCCAATGTAGTCAAAATAATTATTTGTTATATCAAGCCTTACTCAAATACAATACTTTTATATGTTGAAATCTGTTAAATTACAAATGTACTTACAATACAATAGATTATTGTGCAGTTGCCAAAAGTCTTAAAAATTTCCATTAAGTTTTATTAAACTTGTGCATGTACCAATTTCTGTTTCAATTTTTGTTGTTGTTTGCTAAATAATTTCCATTTAAAACTAGCGTATTTGTAACTCTACGTAATAATTGCAACAAAATATTATACTCCTTGGAAAACAAGTAAGCATTATGTCATATTTTGAAACGACAGTTTGACGTATTACAAGTTTATCTACAAACAATTTTGCTTCATCTTGAATATTTTCACTGTTATTAATTATTATTTTTAAGATTAAAAAGTTATTTTATGTGATTTGCCAGATTTTAATTAGTGTAACATGCCGTTTACAAAGAAAATTCGAGAAAAAAAAATTATAATAACGACATTACACTGTCAGAGAAACAACGGCCAATATCTCGAAAACTGTCATAGTTAGAGCAAAATTACAAGAGATCAAAATTGTTACTAAGGGGCCGTTATTTTAGAAATATGTATCAGATAATGTCAGTGGCGTACGAAAAAAAAGTTCTATTATGCAGAATAGTCGAAGTACCCGAAAAAAGTAACATCCACTATAGTATTTTCGACAGGAACAATACAACATGTTGATCCTATGCAGGTTAAGATATGTGTAAAATATTTAGTGAATATATCATTCCGTTCAGAAAATATTACACATTAATGTAAAAAAAAATTAAATTTTAACACCCTGTATCTTCCTTAGGAAGCTAGATCGGCCATATCTTTATAGGCACTTTTCTTTTTAAAAACGTGCGTTCTATCCCCTGTTAAAGTTTGTCTACAAAAAACTGACTCACCCTGTATATATATATATATATATATATATATATATATATATATATATATATATATATATATATATATATATATATATATATATATATATATTTGCTACTCCGTTCACTAAACACAGACGGCGCGTCATTTCGATGTATACCTACATAGGTAGGTATATAAATAATATATTAGCAATACCCGCAAACCCGCCACTGTAAGAGATCCGAACGTTCCGAGAGTCCATAGGGTCAATAGTATATAATATTTATTATATATAATATTTATATAATATATAGGGTCAATAGTATATAATTTTAATAGTTCTTTTTAACCAACTATTTAACTTTTAGGGGGTCCGCTTGCCCCTGTGTGACATCAGCGGAGATATAGCTTCTTTAGAAATAGCTAGATTGTCGTCTAATGCATTATAAATGCTATCTGTAATCGTGGACTTGCCAGCCCTGTATAGATATTTTATTTAACTAATGAATATCCAACGTTGTAGGTAATTTATGAAGAAAATAAACAAATAGTCGACAGTATTTCGGACCTTGTAAAATCAAAGGAATTGTTAAGTAAAGAACCTATAAAACCGTTAGTAAACCAGTGTAAAGTGGTTATAGATTTTGTAAACATCGTGTTAAAAGAAGAACAGGAAGGCACCGATATAAAAGCCTTGATGGACAAATTCAATGACTTTAAGAATGGTGAGTGAGTTCAATGCTCTGATATATTTCTATAGTCCAATATACTTTTTTCAGTGCTTCACGAAGTTAAGACTGCCGCTGATGTCCTTTTGAGCAAGAAAAGTAATGCTGACAGCAACATAAGGGTATTAAAACGATGCAAAATACTTTTGACGACTACTAAAAGGTTGTGGTACTGTTTTGTTGAGGATGATGGGGAGATGAAAAATAAGTCTAATTCAGGTATGTCTTGTCTATTAACCTTAAATATTATAAAACCTTAAGAAGCATTAAAACATAATTAATTTGAAATGATGAACCATAGTAAAATAGGAACTCTTATTTGCACATTATAAAAGCATTTTGCCCGGATTATTTATTTCAATACTAGAGCTATTTGATGTTTTCGCATAAAAATGATGCTAATGAAAGCTGCTAGCTACGGGTTTGTCTGGAATTAGCTACAATTAAAACTGCAGTTCTACTGACGGTAGTTAAAAAACTATAACTGGATCTCCATGACAATTTCAATAAGTAGTCATTTCAGATTTGCAATTATTGAATGCTAGCGATGGTAATAAGCCAGCAACAGGAAATGCGTTTCTGGATCATATAATCATCAGAGGGAAATAAATCCTCAAAGATCGTAGCGTCCTCTATCGGACATCAACAAAAAATGATACATTCAACATGCAGGAGTCAGCAGTCAAGAAAATTACTCGATTGAAGGGTAAGAACGGGTTATTTGGTGGAAAACATACTAATATAATTGTTTCAGAACGAAATAAATCGGTACCACTTTCAAAATTAGTACATCTTCGTAAATTAAGTTTCATGAACTCCATGGCGAAGAACGACAACTCAACAGAGCTGCAATTAACAGGTAAACGACCTAGATCTTACATCAATGGGGATGGTTTTACTTTTATTATGTTCTTCTTTTAGACATTTTAAACGAACTTGATAATATGACAAACACGTTTAACGCATAGAAGGGAAGAATAAGAAACAAACAACAATTAAAATATACAGTTTTAATTTTAATTTAAAAGTTATAAGACAACAATGAGTGATCACAATAGTTAGGAATTAATTTACTTCTTTCATTCCTTAATACTGACAATAATAAACTACTACTGGTTTTTCCTATAGTTACATGCGTTTCTTTTTTAAAATGTTTCATACCCTTTCTTTGCTCCTCAATCTTCCGCCTCAGTTTACAATCGTTCGTCGGTATATCAAAAACTTCCTCGAGGGAGAACTTTACTTGTCCTTTTCGGCCGTTGCAGTCTACCTTTCGTCTAGTTTTTGTCGGTATATCGGAAGTTTCCTCCAGCGTGAGCTTC
>CAXKVY010003897.1:0-17490 GCA_964058915.1 Tetropium fuscum | reverse complement strand
TGTCTTTCATATTCCTTTTAAATCTACCGGATTGATATCCATGATGATCTATCGGATTCATATCCGGAGATAACGGTAGATTGGCATCCAATATTCTATGATCCAAAGAGTTGCCTGTCTGAGCATAACCGGAGCCATGCGAACAACACCAACGAGAGCAATGGATATAATGTTGTGTCTTCCACCGCTAGACCTACATCTAGAAGAAGTGGCTCTGACTACCATGACTCGCCTCAAATCCGTTGGCATACTACCAAACGCAAGCTGTGGCCAAACCAGAAGCCGCCTGTGGACTGAGGCTGTCAGAAAGATATCCCTTTTACAGGTATGTGCAGATGGTATTCCGCCTCGGCTTGTCTTTGATAAACCTTACACCATACATACTACTGGTGAAGACAAGGCCGGCGTTGACGGTGTATTCCCGGACGGATCAAAGAAAAAGGATGGAGCAGGCTGTGGTATATATTCCAGGAATCTGCAACTCCAATGCAACTGGACTATGGATAAAAATTCCAGTGTAGTACAAACAGAACTCGCTGGTATAACCATAGCCGCACAAGAGATTGCTCGCAGAGAAATAACGGGCAAGATAATAAGAATCTGCACAGATAGTAGACAATCACTACTGGCCCTGAAAAATTATAAAATAACTAAAGGATCAACATGGGAATGTCACCAACCACTTGTGAGAGCATGTCAGATGAATAACATCTGCCTGTGCTGGGTCAAAGGACACTCACAATGCAACGGCAATATAGAAGCTGATAAACTGGCCAAGAAGGCAGCCAGCCTGAGTATCCTTGGGCCTGGTCCTTCAAGTACACTACCAGTAGCAGCGAAACTCCAATTAATAAAGGAAAACACCCACAAAAAATTTAAGACGTTATGGGATGAAACAAGTAGCTGTCAGCTGGCCAGAAATCTTTTGAGATATCCCAGCGAAGAGACGGCGAGGAACTATCTGGCAATGTCCAGGGGTAAACTGCGATTTGTTACAGGAATCCTAACCGGACAGTGCCGGGTAAGGAAACACCTCTATAACATGAGACAAAGTGCAGAGGATGTGAACAGGAAGATGAAACGATCGAGCTTGTACTTTGCGAATGTCCCGCCGTGTCATCGACCAGAGAATCCATATTGTGGGAACGTTGGCCTTCTATGGCCAATTTTGGAGAAATGCCCCTGGGCAACATCATCACCTTTTGTACAACATTGGGCTGGTCGATGGCCTAGGGAGATATTTCCCTCACGGAGGAAGCACAAGGGGCCCAATGGGGCCTAAGTGCAGCGCATCTCTGATCCGCACTCCGGACAAATTCCAGATTCCAGATCTGTGATCCACCAAAAACATAAAACTCTAAAATCTGATAATTTGGATGATTGTGTGAATGCAATACATGGAGAATGGGAAGCTATTCCTATTGCCAGAATAGTTAAGGCAAGTTAAGCAAGTTGTCTTTAATTTTATTTCGGGACAATTTATTTAAAAAGAGCCATTATTAGTATATTATTAAATAAGTTAGTGTTTGATACACCGAGGCCTACTTAGAGATAATATTTAAATACCTTATGATGATTAAATCATATAGAATAGAGTACCATATACCTAATATAACTGTATGATAAAATATTGCTAACACTTTTCTATGTTGTGAGATTTTCTTATGTGAGGTAAAATAAATACATACATAATATGCGTGTGAAATACTGCTGATGATTTAATATTATTTTCTATAATTATTGTTGTGACAAGAATTATTGAACATTATTTAAAATTACTTAGTCGACATTCCAGAAGCATATGGGTGTATTTAGTTGAATACAATAATTATGAACAAATAATAATAGTTATGTATGTGAATTTACTGTTTGCCTCTTTAGGTAAAATTCAGTTGAAGTAGTTACTAGTCAAATAATTCTTCGATGGAATTGAAATATTCTTTGAAATATGCTTTTATTGGAAATCGCAAGGGCATCAGCACAGTAACCTTCACGTATATAGAGGAAACAAAATCAATATTTCCAATAATAGAGCTCACTGACCGAAGTAACCTTGTCCGGAGGCATTTAAATCTCCTGGCATCTTAATTTCGCTGCGACCAATTGACATTGCAGCAGGAAATTTTCCTGTAAGAATCTGGGACTTCCAATAAAAATGTAATAATCGACCACATGCGTAAACCGCAGGAATTATGGCCAATGGCAGGAAGATTCCAAACCGCAACCACGCCTATTTTAACCGCAAACCAACCGCAATAAGAGGTGACGTCGGGACGTCGATATTCCAGCATCAATAGGCGTCTTAAATCCACCTTTTCCCATGTGAGAACGTATAACAACCTGCTTATTTTAACGTAGTAGGAATAAAATATTTCGTTATTAAATATACCTACTATATTAAATTTGCTCTACTAGTGAGACAATAAGTATTATATAAATACATGAAATGCATATTTAGAGCATAATTTGAAATTACCTGGAAATCAATAAATCAGAGAATGTATTGAAGCATGAAATGCGTGTGTTTTTTTAATTTGTGTTGTATTTTTCTAACAATACTAAGTAGCGCACTCTAGGAAACAGGGGGAGAAGTGCCTTCTTAAAGATTTTCTAAGGAGCCGCCTTGTAACTTGAAAGAAATACGTCGCTTGTGTCTTTTAAGTAAATAAGAGGGCTAGGAAAGATACGACTTTCGTAATAAAAGGGAGAGGACGTATACACTTTATATAACATAATATAATACAAATAAAAAATTCAGCGTACTAGTGAAAGTCTTTATTATATAATATCATTGACTTTCAATATATGGGTGCATTGTTTGGCAAATTGTTTTTTGCAGATAAGTAGTAGGTATTTATACTGACACTATTATGATATCTAAATGATACTAAATGTACCTACTACTACTTTGATACTAAATGTATCTACTAAATGTAAATATTTATAATCTAAGAAGTATGTTTCTCGGTCTTTCAAAATCTCGTTTGTTTATTTTCTATAGCAAAATTATTTAAAATGCATATCATGAGAAAAATATAAATAATATTTAAACTAAAATGTTTTTGACTGTTTTCAAATAAAGATTTCTTAATATCATATAGTAATATTTTTAATACATCGTTTCATCTGTAAAATTGACATCTGTGCCAAATTCGTGCCATATCAAACAAAATTTGTATGGTGTTTATTTAGACGCCTTGTATAAAACTTGCTAGTTACGCCACGACATAACTGGAGGATTTCGTGAAAACCGCGTAGGAAGAGCGCGGAAACCGCGGATTCGCCATTAATTCAATTTTGTGAACCAAACGGGAACAGCACCAATTATAAAAGTTTTACATTTATAAATTCTCTACCTAAAGGTCCTATATATTTTTTTCATATGCCTATCTGCTAAGAGCAGATAAAGCATATGTTATATATTAGGGAGAGAGAGAGACAAACAGAGATATCGAATGAAGCTTTGACTTAGGATCTAAAACGGAAAGCAATTTTGATATAATGAGAAACAGATATAGCGAATGCAGCTTTGACTTGAGCAACGATTCCCCACAAGTGTTCTAAAGCGGAAAGCAATTTTGATATAATTTATAAACGATCGTGACAGAATCGGAACTAACCAAAATACAGTATTACTCATGCAAATATATCTGGATTGGGCTTTCGAATCTGATCCAAATGAATGATGATCTTTTGCGGAGGATGCGTTTTTACCACTACTTCACTTTCTTCGTGAGAAATTCGGTTTAGATATGAATAACGACCGGAACATTGCCACGACTTAATCAGGAACAACGATTGATGCTATATTCCCGAGAAATCTACACCATTTAGAATCACGAACATATGTGTCACATTTCAGTTACCATAAAGCTAATATGTACAATACCTCTCTCTCTGTCTCTCTCCCCCTCCTCTCTCTCTCTCTCTTTCTCAACGAATCTTAAAGAGGTATGGTATTCACTTCTATCACGTGCACTGTGCTGAACGGGGATTTTTGTATTTGTTTTTATATTGGACAGCGCAGAATTGTTGAGACAATTAATTCTCGCAAGTAAAGCCTTGAACCGCTTGCAGCTGTCAACAGCTACCACATTCCCACGTAGAATCTTATTAGAATGATAGTAATGACTACAATTTGTCATAACATACAATAACGTTTCAGATTCGGAAAGATACCGATGGATTCAGAAGTATTGAATAATTTAAAATCCGGCATGGATTGGGCCTACTGGGGAAACGATGTTAAAAAAAGCACGCTGAGCATTCTACCTTGAAGGTGTTGCGAAATATACCGCTGGAACAATTTCATATGAAGATAACATAAAATCTATAAGCAGAGCTGCAGAAGATATTATAAATCTGACAGTGTAAGTAAGAAAACACTATTTTCTATTCAATCTGCTGAAATCTGCTCAAGATGGATATTAAAATGTTGAGTCTATTTAAAGATCTGAATAGACTTAGAAGTATACATGGCTTATTATTTATATTAACGCCAGGAAATGTCACCCTTGCAAGTATATAATCTCGAATAAAAATTGTATGTAATTATAATTCAGTGGCTTATTATATATAAGCCACTGAAGCAAGAAGTTCTGTTTATGATGAAGTTCTGCAAGTTCAGTTCGAGTAACCCGAAGCAATAAAAAGCAATATACCTCTAGATATATAGAGATGAATGAAAAACGGCCAGAGCTGTAGAATCGTTAATCGTTATCCGATGTTCAATTATATATCATTTCTATTTTATTCCGGATTCCGCATAATTTTATAAATACAATGGTGTGTCAATATCATAGTTTGCTTCATCCATAATGGAGAGAAAGAAATATAAATTAAGAATTTTTTTCAATGATGGGTCTTTTCACTAGATTCTTAAATCTCAAAACAAATATGTTTATTTGAGAGCTAACTGATATATAGGTATTTACCTCTTGCAACTTTGTTTCAGATATAAATCTCACAGTGATTAATAAAGAAATAAATATTTATTCTAGAAATTTTAAGATTCATTTGACTTTGAGGCTGAGTGACGTCATACAGCCTAGAATTAAGTTGGCAAGATTATTTGTCAGAACCAGAGTATTTATATGGTCGGAACGCCTAAATACCCCATACCCACAGCTGTGGTTGTTTACGCTTAGTTTTGTGCGTTCCTTTACGAATTGTGTTTTTCGTTGTTTCTGTAAATTATTGTAAGAAAATGGAGCCACGATTTTCTAAACTAAATGCAGAAAATCTGCCGGAAGTTGATTTTTAGCATGGTGGGCGAGTTTTACATGTCAAATAAAGATTATTTATCAGGGGATGTCAAGTGTCAACAAAATCAATTTCAATGTCCACTGTCAGAAAGCAGAAAAGTGTACTTGGAATTTTTGTACAAATGTATTATTGATGCTTGTGAAATATCCCCAGATTTTCTTCATAATGCAACATCTAACATTTTTAAGAGGCGTCAACTATGCGACCAACAAAATGGTAGTCAATTTGAATAAAGTTAAACTTTATTAAATTCAAAAATACACCTCCTTTATCTTTTTTTGTTTGCTTTATTGTTGCTCATTTTGTTCATAAAAAATGCATATCATATGTAAATTCATTCTGTACCCAGACTCTAACCCCACTTGATTGAGGGCTTATTATGGGTATGGGTACTATAATTCTTATTTTTTTCTACCTGTTACGGATGAAGAAAACTATAAAATGGATACTAATAATGTTTAGAGAATTATGTGGAATCCGAAATAAAATGAAAGAAAATATAGTTGTCGTTTGAAAAAAAAGAAATTGGCTATCAATTCTCAAATACATTATAATAAAAACTATTCTTACTGCCAGGTTATAGAAGATTTCGAATCATTTACTACGATTTTTGAATTTTGAAAATCGGATTAGGAATCGTCGATTCTACAGCTCTGATCCGTTTTTTATGTATCTCTCTGTATGCTATTATATATGTAGATATTATGCATAGAAATATAGATTGTCAAAATTTAGAGTATTTTCAAAAATATATTCTATTTTGCATCGAAAAAATGTTTCGTATGAAGTTATTTGGTTCGTCCATAGGGGCAAAAAAGCCTTTATCTTACAAAAGGTGGAGTAGTGATAAATTTTAAATATTTTGTGCAATATTTTGTCTGGGCCGTGACACAAAATACTGAACGGTTGGTCCAACGACGAAAATGTCTTGAACAAAGTTAATGTAGACAAAATTCAAATACAAGTTTACAATTTACAGAAAATAATAGTTTACAAATAATAGTTTTTACAAATAATAGTTAAAATGCCAATACATATTGGAATGTAAACTGTTTAGACATGTTTAGACCTGACAAGCTATGAAAGTGACAAGCTGTCACACCGTTACGACCTATGAATTGTTTTTGAACGTATAAAATTATTTTGGCTTTCTTCTTATCCAATAGAGAATTGGTGAAAATTAGAAAAAATCTTGCTTGAAACACGTTGGAAAACACTATTTTGTGTAACTCGCATACTTCTGAAATCTGTTCGTTACACAAAATAGTTCTTTTCCCAACTGGTTACATAAATAGCTAATTTATTGCTGTCATTTTCAAAAAACTAATTTTTGTATATATTTTTTCAAGATGGCGCCTCGAGAAGTTTCGCTCCCCATGGTCGAAAACTCATTTTTTTCAAAGCCCGGACCGGAATAACATTCCAAAATTGTCGCTACTCCACCTTTTGCATGGCAACACTCCCTACATACTACACTAGTTACATATGGCATATTATTTATAAGTATGTGTTGGTAACCATAATATTTTATTAATAATTTACAGTAGGTAGGTAAAGTATAATTTTAAGCCTCTAAACGCCTAGTAACCGATCCGTAAACAAAAAAATCAATATAATCCGGTTACACCCGAGCCGGTACGGCCTTAGTATGCCTTTAAGAAGCCTGCGAACTTTTATGTAGAACTTTTATAAGATGCGCCGGCAAGTGTAATATATAAGCTGTAAGAAAATCCCTGAAATACGCTGAAAGTTAAGGGCTTGGACGACAGGATGCGCTACAAGGCGATGTAAAAACGGGCAAGAATGATGACGGGGAATTTTCCCTATTTTGCGGTTTCTTTGAAATTGCCAAAGTGTTTGAAGGCGTATCGGATTCTATCTTTGCATATTTGACGGGATGGTACAGGGTGAGAGGCAGAAAACTCATATACTTAACTATATATATGCATGAAAACTGAATCAATGTTTAATCATTTAATTGTTGTTTACTGATCAAACTTATCAGATCAGTAATTAGATAAGTTAATGGTTACATAAATATCATTGATCTCTCGCCCTAATTACCAAAAATCTTGCACTACCCTAACTATCAATACAACTACAATAATACAACTTTCCACAATATTCTTGTAAATGAAAATATATGGGGCGGGAATTTTTATATTATTATCTTTATGATTTTATCTATCTTTTATCATTTATATATTTATCATTTTTCATATAATTTAAATTTTTAAGTAATAGTTTACACTATTGCTACACTATTTTATGTTTTTTTTATTCTATTGAACAATTTCATTCCGAGGTATTTGACCATTTAAATTTTTCATAAATCTGGGAATTTAGAAATTTGAGCATCTCTGTTTTCAATAAGCCTGGAAACAATATTCCATTTTTGCAAGCTCCGAACACTGAAATGTCCTAGGAGCTTGGTATACCAAAAAGTTCTAACTATGACGAGGAGGAATCATAGTTAAGGAAGAGTCATAGTTAAGGAAGAGTCATAGTTAAGGAAGAGTCATAGGAAGAGGACACTGGAACCTGAAATCTGAAACCAATTTTTAGATGATATGCGCAAGTCAAAAGACGTTTGAGTTAGGAATTCGCAACATTACGCAAGGTTAATCAGGCAACACTGAAAATTGAGAGACTTTTGAACTACTGACGGTAAAATATAACAGATATAACCTTATCGAACAGATATAACCTTAGTTCATAGTGGTGGCTTTCAACAGTTAAATTTATTATTTTGAGAATTAGTGACATATGAGAAATGTCGGAAAACAAGGACGAAACGAAGTACGAATGCCTCAAATAAGGAATTTTTTGTACCACAATTGTAACGGGGGTGTAGTCTATATGCATCTTCTATAGCACCAGGAATGTCGTGCTCATCATAGAATCTTTAATAAAAATAATAATAATATCAATGTAGATCGACACATAGGTATTCACATATTAGACCCAATCTTGCCGTTGCTTAATTTTTTTCCTGAAAATTCCGAGAAAATTTCACCCATTTATTGTAGAACTAGCTCACCCGCGCCTTCATCCGCGCGAATTTAACCAGCTTTCTGAGCCCGCGCAACAGGCAGCCTTTGTGATATTAATTCGTAAGAGAGGGAAGCGGTGGGCGGCACCTATAATAAATTATTTATTAGTGTATACTTCCCTATTTGAATCGGATTTTAATCTTTTTGCAATGAACCCTAATTCTTTTTGTAAAATAAAACTAGCTTATGTTACTTCTTATAACATCATCTATCGGCCAGTGAACGTTCCGTCAAAATAGGCCTAGTCGTTTCGGAGATTAGCCGGAACAAACAGACAAAAATTTTAAAAACTGATTTTTTGTTATATCTAAGAATCGTAATTATATACTTTCATATGCATTTAGTAAAAAGCTATTATTTTGACATTACAGACACTTCAATTTTATTTATATGTATAGATTCTGGTTGTAATAACGCATCTGTAACTTCTTTTATACATTTGGAAACTATTGATTGGCACGCATCAAGATATTTATTGCCACCAATATCAGGTTGGTAGCTACAAATGGTCAAAAATTGACCCCTGGTCTGGGAATATCATCCACTTGCGTTGTGTAAGTCGGGGCAGCATTTTTAAGTCTTATGAGATATAATTCGTGAGAGAATTTTGAATTAGAACTGCACATGTTTTGAACTGCTGACGTTTCCAAAATCATATCATTTATAAAACGTTTGGGAAATGCTACCAAATTCCGGGGTGATACTATGTTGATGAGAGAGTTCGGCAAGTCATACAATGAATTAAGAATGATGTATCTTTGGTGATCTTTGGATTGCGCTATTCAGTATTGCTCAGCACTGGGCAGTACAAGGACGTTCTATAGAAAGCAAGTACCTGGACTGAAATATGGCGACTGGACTTGGTGCACATGTAGATGTGCATTGACCGAAATTAGTGACTTGCATCCGACTATTATCCGAAATTAGTGACTTACAGTGGAAATGTGGCTGGTACATTTTAACAAGATTATAAAAAAAATACTTTTCGATCCTTTAAATAACGATTTCGTACAAATTATTCAAACATTTAAAACTATTTAAATTTTGATGTAATCGCCATATTGTTTTGAGTTTAACAGTTAAATTCCTATCCATACTAGTGTGATTTCTGAACATTTTGGCGAGTGTTTAGTGAGTTTGGACTTACAAAAGTACTATAAATTCGAAATTGTTTACTTTTTGTTAGTTTTTGTACCTGTACAGTGAATCAGGTCTACTTCATAGATGACCTTAGCCTTAGTGACATGAGTAAATTTAAAGATTTCTTTAAATCCGTTGTTATGTCTGAATTACGTCATTGCCCAGTTCCAAAATTTCTTGACTTATCGCGCCACACAAGTTACTCTAGCCATAAAAAATTAACAACAGCATTATTTTTATATATGTCGTTGTACAAAAAGATAACAGGCAGAATATATTTTTATCATCTCCTATTATTGTATTATTTTATGTATCAGTTTCCGCATGAATTTTATTAGAACATATATTGATTCTTAACATATCGTATCACTTTTTAATTTTATGACACTAACACTTTTTAGCTAGATATTTTGTTAACTATGGTTTTCTATTAGTAATTATGCTCTATTATCAAGTGACGCTGCGTTATAATGGCACCCAAATTAAATTATCCACCCTGTATCAAATCGAATCAAGTTCACTTGTTCTCTCTTTACAAAGTTATTGAAATTCTGTTTCGTTGATTTTGGATTCTCAAGCAAGCGTGAATTAATTTTAGAATAAGATGGTAATTAAATTTTGTTGGATGGATATAATGTTTGCTGACGTGTACGTTACAAATTCTACATGCAGTAATAATGATGGTTGACGTCGAATTTCTATTGAAGCTACATTAACTCTGGGAAACTATATAATAATATTTCTACTGTAATTTTTATAATGAATATATGTAATGTATTTGTCGATCAAATAATAAATGCTTCACAGGTCAACATGAATTTTGGCTTTGATAAGAGGGTATGAAATTTCGATATATTGATCTACAGTTAGACGAAAAAAATATATATAGCCTGAAAAGGTTTGTTTTGGTATCCAGGAGAACGGTTGAACAGTATGTTAGAAAATCCATGGCAAAATCCAATTTTTATTTATCGATAAATCGAAACAAATATATTTATGTATGGTTTTTATCAACTTTTATTATAATATCAAATTACAAAATAGTGGAAAAAAGTTTAAAACCCTTTTACTTTTTCTTTCATGCTCATAAATACTTTCTCTCATTTAACCCCAAATGTAGTCCCCCATCATATTTTCGTTGTATTGGCCCATGTTATTTTCAAATTTATTTAAATGAGCATGTATCATATGTACTTTTAGAGATATTCTACATGTTTTTGAACTAGCTCTTGGTAATTTTCAACTTTGTCATTCCCTTAAAAACACAGAGACTACTGCTTTAAAACTATTCCAACTTTTTTGTGAGCAATTTTTTAAAGTAATTTTGGAAATTGTTCATCACTGGCAAAAATTTCATCAAAAAGCAGCATCATATTTACACTTTCTCGACGACATTTTAACCTATTTGAGTCTTTCACAAAACAGTTAATTGTTGCTTATCGCTTAAGTGACATATGTGGTAAAGTTACGATCCCTTTATTTTTTGGCAGTATTTTTAAATATACCAGAACTATTTAATATTTCTATGATTACTCAAAAAAATATGTTATTATCATCAACTTTATTATCATCAACAAAAGCAGAGTCTATATGAAATATTTGTACTTTTCCTTTATGTTGGAACGTAATGAATAGAGAAATTGTAAAATGTATTTTAGAACATGACAAAAAAATTTTGTACTTCAGTATAATTTATTTATAGTATTCAGTAAAATATTTAGTACAAATTAATGAAATTTTAAAATGATTATATAGGATATTCTATAATTTAACTATAGGGTACTTATGATAAAAAATAAAGTACATAGCATTTTCTGGATCCTGAGAAATAACAGAGACAATAAATGTCACATTCAAGGAAAGAAAAATTATCACAACATTGCGTTAAATTTTCCATGAATTTCAATGGCAAACAACTTTTTTATTTGATGTCGGATTTAAACTAATTTTGAATAATATTGCAGATTTTTGTTGTGGTTTAATGGAGAATGGCTCATATTTTTAAAATATACTAAAAAATAGACGTACGTTTATAATATACAGGTTTAAAAAAATATGTTTTTAATCATAACTTTAACACTTTGTGGAGTGGCGAAGCAGTAAATTTTTCTAAATTAGGTAATTGTATTAATTATAAAGTCACATATATTCTCAATATTTTTGTTCTTGATTAACCTCGATATCTTATTCTTGTGGAAAATGTGGGTTTTTTAAATCAACATTGCAATTTACAATATTTTTTTGTACGAAGAACTAAGGTTGCTCTGGATTTTTTTTACAAACAGTACAAACTTGTAATTAATCCCCTATAAAATCATTATAAAACTTTCAACTGAAAACACAAAAATGACACGCGAATTAAATTAAAACACCCTTATAAAATAACAACAGTATCAGGAACAAATAACAAAGTAACGAGTGTTTCCTCCACATGTTCGAATGACAGCACCCATACGCCATTCGCCAACTAAGTTGGCATCATACGGAGATGATAAAAACTAATCTTAAACTAAACATCTACCCCATTTATACTATTTTTGTGATGAAATCATTAGTCACGCTTCAATGATCAGTTGCGAAGCAACGCGTTAAGCGGGCTATACGGTATAGGTCCCTTGTCGCTATTCATACTATTTTTACATTTTTTAATTTCTATGCTCTCAAATGTATCCAACTGTCTATTATTGGTCACAGTTCTAACTAATTTTAAATTACTAATATCTATTCTCTAATTGTAATTTATTACTCGACGAATGAATCGCTGTTATACCCACATTTTTTAAGACCTTACTCAAACCACGAGCCACATAATACGGTGACCTTTCATCCTGGATTAAAGCAATGACTCTGGCAAAATCAGTCGGAGGCATATCCATTTTTAAAAGAAGACACTTCAGAAATAACACATTCATTTACCTAAAACAATTTGATAGCATTTTAAAGCCGTAAATGACACGTCATCCTCCATAGCAACCTTAGTTCTTCGTACAAAAAAAATATTGGAAATTACAAGGTAGTTTTTGAAAATCCCTCTTTTCCATAAAAATAAAGATAGCCACGACACTTGACCGATAAGATTCGAAGTTAAACAAGATGGGCAGGCGTTGGTGACACTTGGTTGGGTTACCTGGGCAGGCTTGGGGATGGACTGTGGCAGTCCAACTAAGACCTGGGAATACTCGCCATATGCCGCGGGCGCGTAGTCCCCGATAAATGGTAATGAGGAAACAGTAATAAATCTCGGTAACTCAGAACCATGCTATCTTACATAAAAAATGTAAAGATACTTAGATGATGACGTAAAGACACCCAGCGAATCGTAATAAATAGGATGGTTTGACGAAAAGTACTCAAGTAAAAAGGAGGAATGCACAAAGGGCCTAATGAGGCCTAAGTGCTGTCGTGGAAGTGAAACCACTATACTACGACCATATACATACATACATATAAAAGTACGTAATTTTTTTAGAATATGTGAATATGTTTTAAAATTGTGAGAGATTCTCTATTAATTCATATACAATATTCTTCGAAATTTGTTTAACTCCGCCATCAAATTCATCTGCGTGGAGTGATTATTTTGCCTGTGAGTATATATAAATATATATATATATATATATATATATATATATATATATATATATATATATATATATATATATATATATATATATATATATATATATATATATATATAGATATATATATATATATATATATATATATATATATATATATATATATATATATATATATATATATATATATATATATATATATATATATATATATTTGGTTGGAATCTTAAGGGAGGAACAAAAATATATGACACGAATATATCATGTAACATTAAGTGTTACTGCGTCAGCAGCTTTACACATATATGTTTTAATCAAGATTATGCCGTTATTACGGCTCCACAAGGAACGCATGACTTAGTTGTCATAAGTTTGAAACGCTTCCAGCTCAGGGGAATACTTTGTTTATATTGTAGATTGTTACGTTTACTCTGTTTTAGTTATAGGTACATGTAAATGGAACACTAGATTTTACAGGTATGCTTCCGCATCACAATAGGATAAATACTTGTCGCACGTCTGATAGTTTTTCATGATATGTTGAAAATATTATGTGGCTTTGGTCCTTTTCATACACGAGCGACGCAAAATCAATACACAATATTATTATGACGATCTGAATGCCAGAAAATTGTCATATCGAAGGAAAAAAAAGTCATCACCAATCGGTCAAAAATGTAATTTCTTCGCGACAATTGCGGGCCTCATTCAGCAAATGTTAGAACACAGAAATTAGATCAATTGAGCTGGGAAACGTTGGAAACCTACCTTCCTACAGTCCGAACCCCTAAAAAGCGCTTGAAGGCCAGTATTTCGATGACGATGAAGCGGGAGAGGACTGTGCTCCAGTGAATCTTCCATTCTTTTAGTAACTTTTATGTTATAAAATCATAAAGGTCAAGGTACGAATTTTGTTACCACGTTATAAATAGTCTGAAATAAAGTTTATTTTTATATGAACATCTATATCTACATTGACAAATTCTTATTATGAAATTTATGCCTTCATGCCGCATATACAACTTTCCAGGCAGGCGGATGCATGTATGGATTGTGCTATACTTTAATTGAGGGATGAGTCAATTTTGTTCCTCGCGGAAAAGTCGGCGGATATTGGACGGAATGTCGAACTACAGAGGTATCTCCAGCTGCCACCTTACCTAAACAGTTGGTATTTTAATCTCCGTTAATATCATCTTTTGGATTAACGTAAGTTGTGCTAATCTCAACCATTTCATGTTAGGATTCTAAACTTGCACTGGATCTCATTAATTTTGAGACGCCTTGTATAAATATAAATTTCTAAATAAAATTGGTAGGTAATATAGTTCCATATTTTTTTATTTTAAAGTGACATAATAGAACATAATTAGTGTCACAAGCAAGTTTTAAAACAAGTTAATTTGTTTCACTAATGATAAAACTTTTTATTTATCTGTCAGTTTTTTTCAATTTAAACAATCGTTTTCAGGTCAATTCATCAAAATTCGTATCTACTACTTTTTTCAATGAGTTTAATAGGCAAATGATAAGTGAGATGAGGGAGAAGTAAATTTCAATAGACACCCTATATACATATGAATATACATGCCTACTATTTTCATATTGGGAATAGCTATCACATAATTCGCAGGCGGAATAAAATACTCCTTCGTGTTTTATTCATAGAGCACATGCCGGGCGGCATATATGTATGTATATGTCGCATCCACACAGGCAGTATATTAGGTTTAATCGACATTTGGATGGCCATTATAGCCTACTAATTAGCGGTGGCAGGTGTACCGTATAGCGACCAACGGAGGCTGTAAAATTTCCCATCCCAATTACATTACTGTTTGCTATATGTTACCCCGAGCTACGCAATCATATCTATTATATATTCCGAATAATAGTCGATACGAAAAACATAAACTGTCCAATTTGGGTTATTTTTTATAACACTGTCATGGATATAAAAAGAAAGGAAGATGTAGAAAAATGCAGTACAAATAAAAGTAACACATATCCGTTATGTAGAATACAGAACGTATAGTAGCCAAGACGTGTTAGAGTTTGAGTCTGAAAAAAAGAATGTAAATCTGAAAATGGGTACAAATATTCTATTTAGTGTACTGAACAACATACCAAAGTCTGTTATGGGTTTAAAAGATAGCTAATTCATTCTAGTTACATTTGGTACCTTCCCGCAGGGTATGAAAGATCAATACACGATCACATATGACGATCAATTAAAAGCATGGGAAATAGTTTTATGCATATCTCGGCGGCTTTTGACTTTAGAAAAAAATTTATGTAAAAAATGAAGACTACGACAAAACACACACACTCATTTAAAGCTGAGCGAAATCGGATCATTAGTTCGCAGGATATCGCGAATCGAAATTGCGAAAATAGGAAAAATCGATTTGGTTTTTCATTGAGGAGGAGTACGTAGAGTTGGAGACTCAATTTTTTAGTGGAAGAGCTATTATGAAGGAAATGCGAGGCCGCAGGCTGGGGGTGGTGGAATAAATAGGAGTGGAGGGAGAAGATGAAAACCAAATTTTTTTAAATGCTCATAACTTCTCTGAATATTGACCGATCTTAAAAAATTACAGGCTTTTTCTTCGTTTCTTCATACGCTATACGATGGCATTAGCGAATATTTTTTTGTTGCAAACCAACGACTAGGGCATAAAAAAATTATTTGCTTGTTTTTTCAAACGGTGTTTCTGGTATGAGGAAAGGGGTTGGGGGAAATCGTTTTTTTACCAGTCCACCAGTCGGATGATTAGAGACAACAAATCGGATGATTAGTGGGAAGTGGGGGGGCTAGGGGACTTCAAAGTTTTTACTCTACGAGGAACGGAGAAAAGTGAGGGGTCGGGCCGTGCCCCAAAATCCATGGAAATCATTTTTATTTTTATTTTCCATTTTTCACTAAAGTTTACAGAACACATATACTGCATATTATATATTTACATATATAATATACCTTTTAAAAAACTGCTAATAATTTCTTTATTAACAAAAATAAAAAACCATTCAAAACAGGTAACACGAACTTAAACTTACTTGTTTCTTTGGCGATAGCTTAAATAACGAAACACGAAATATTAACTTCACAAAAAAATAAAAACAAAAAATTCTGATTGGTTCGTCTCTCCTGCCCTATGAAGGAGACATGGACCACCTGGGTCAGGAGAGATGGACCTTACATCTTCCTCCTCTTCTTTTTTGCGTCGTGGGTTCCGCAGGTCTGGCACGTATCTCGGTAGGTCGTACATCCGTCATGTAACCATCGGTTACATATTGGGCACTTTATCCAGTCGTCCTTCTTCGTCGTTTCGTAATAATCTTCACCGCATCCAACACATTGATTTTCGAAATCATTAATGTTTTCGTCACCGCTTGAACAATCGTCCAAAATTATATTATCACCACCAGAGTCTGACGAGGTAGAAGTTGGTTTAGCTTTGGTTTGTTTTTTCTTTGACACTTTCTCTCGCCTCATCTCTATATATTCCGGGGACGTTAAAACGTGGGTGAGACTGGCACGTGCCTTTTTTACCGCTGGTGTTATCACATGTAAAGGTGAAATGATATCAAGAGCCGTTCCTGGTGTTAAAGCGTATTTAGTGCGTTCCTGTCGATCTGGAAGATTCTGCAACACCGTACCGGGCGAATGTTGTCGAGACGAAACAGGCAAACCTGAAGCTTTCTTGGATGGAGTGCGTTTCGGCTGCATCCCAAAAGGACCTGGTTGGGGTGATGCTGTTGGACCAAAAGTTGCTTCGTTACGCATTGTAGGCGCGTCCGAATATATACGTTCGGCATTTTCTGCAACAATAAAAACCTAGGTCCATCTCTCCTCACCTTTGCTGGTCCATCATCCTCCAATTGGGAGAAGAGACGGACCAGAGAATTATTGCTCAGCGAATTATTAAATATAAAAGCAATGCGTTTGCTTTTAAGGATAGGACACATTCAACAATTACGCCACACCCGAATAATTTTGCACTGGTCGAAAAACGATTTTTGTCAATAACAACATGAAAAACGCACAGATAACCGAGCTGCAGTATACACTGTTGCTAACTGATGCAGGTGCTTATATGTAGCAAGGTAAACCCCGCATTGCTCACGTGTTTTGCGAGATATCGCAAGTGGTCGGTCTCTTCGACTGGTCTAACTCTCCTCACTGTACCCTACTACATAATTTTTTATAAACAGTTTATTTGACCAAGATTACAAAGTCAAGATTTTTGGCAAGTCATAAAATATACAAATACCTATATTGCTTAAAAAATTATAAATACACATGTCACAGTCAAAATTACACAAATATGTATTTAACCCAAATCATGAATACCCAAATCATGAATACCTAAATTGTAGCATCAAGTAAGTATAGCATCAAATAAATTGTGAACAATTCTAATAACATCACACACAGTAAGGCATCCGCGGCA
>CAXKVY010003896.1:0-24779 GCA_964058915.1 Tetropium fuscum | reverse complement strand
CATCTCTCTACTCGACAGTTTCTGAATATGTTCTTCTTCTTCAACAGAGTTATAATTTTCTCCTGTCATATTAGCAATGATCTCATCATCTCCTCCATATCTAAATTTTCCTCGTCATCACCTCTTGCCCATTTTCAACTTCTGTGTTTTATCATATCATCATCACGATCCACTCTGTTCACTAAACTCCACCAAACCAGGTCCTTCCCATCAGCCATCACAAAAACAGCATCTTTCAGTGATACATCTTCAAATATGCATAAGGATGAAAACATCCTCTTGCAAAAGAACCTCTTGCTTCAACCTTTTCCAAAATGTAACTGTTAAAGTAACTTTAATACGTTCGTATTAAAGTTACAATTCACAAAAAACAATTTCAAAAAACACATTTCTGTTTTTACATTTATCGTCTATAAAAAAGGGAATTTCTTGCTCAGCGAAAGAGGTTTTGGAAAGAGCTGTACTCTTTCCCAAATGCATATTCCCAATACTATGCTATTGTTAATTATAGTATTGGGAATTACTATACTATTTATTACTATACTATTACAATTACTATACTATTCCCAATACTACTTATTGTTAATTGCGACAATCGTGATCCTTTTCAGTTTGGTTTTTCCAAACAAGCTTTATCCTTCTACGCTTATTTCATTACATACAGTTATATGTAATAAAATGATGTTTTATGACCTCTAAGTTTTCTTCATGTATGTTTAAAAAGTTACATCTAAAATATTTTATAAATATATATATAACCATGTGTTCTACGTACAAGTACAATGGCATTTATTTATTAACATAAACACTCCTAGATAACATATCCTTATCAAAAACCTGACCGAGTCACTGATATAAATAAATCTCAAAAGTTTTATTTCACATTTCAAAACGCTAGAAAGAAATCGTTGATTTTATTTCCTTTTTATTAATTTACATAGCTTTCAAAATTCACCTGGTGGTATTATGCAATTTGTAGTGATAAAACTTGGTGTTTCACACCATTCGCATTCGATTATTTTAACATCCGGTTGAGTTGAATGTTATATTCAAAGAAAAAACAGGTTAGGATAACGTTACTACGGACAGGTCTATCGATAGGATTCGAATTCCGGATACTAGCGGTATTAGCATCTGTGTTAATTACATCTCCTGGTAGATTTAATAAGATGGTTGGAACGTCAGGTGTATTTTATCTCCATGTACAGTATATTATGTACCATCGTCTTCAAAAATAATGTTATGTCAATGATATCAATTTTTGATATATTTTTGTTAATTCATCGATTTTTAGTTTTTTGCTTTGTTTGAAAGGTAAAGCTTTCAGCAAAAAAGTCAGGAAGTAACGTCATGGATATGTTTGGAGAATAGCACATATTTTGTTGGAACTTTGTTGAAATGCCCTACTATATATTTTACAGCCTTGATTTTGGCCATGGGTCAAAAGTAGCTCTGTAAATTGAATTTAACAGTGTTAGCCATGATTTAATTGTATTGATAGTCACAATTCTACACAGCAATTATATATGATGATATTATTGCACACATAGAAGCTAAGAGAAATAATACGGAATACAACAAAATTAAGTCATATCCCAAGTAAGTAACGTAAAGAAACTATAAAAAAAAATAACCAAGTTAACAAAACGTAGCATATTAGATCGAAAAAAAATTATCAATTCACAATCATTCACATTTAATGATCTTAAATCCAGACAAAAGTAACAAAACTGTAATAATGAATATAGCAGATTAATAAAACAAAATACAAAAAAATTAAAAAATATCCTACCAATAATACTTAGAAACAGCTACAGTAAAAAGTAACAAAAGTATAATAGACAATAATACATAAAATAATCTAAGAATTCACAATACACAACCCCCAAATGTATAGTCTAACAAAAAATACATAAAAAAACATACCATTACGACCAATCATTTCTTTTATATAAAGCCCTTTCCAAAGTTACAGGAAAAACTGAAAATCACATTAAAAACTCCTGGAATTTCAAAAAAATTATTGTCATTATAAATTTGATTATGCTGATAAACACGATTCACGATATTTCTCTTTTAATTTTCTCCTATTGTGATTTTTTAGTATACCATATAACGTATAAATTTTGCTGTGTTGCGATTCCCTGTTTGCAACTTGGAACGGACATCCGCTGAAACCGTTCTTCGGCCACTGCTACCCCAGATCAGGAAGTGAGCCCGTTTTGCATTTAGCTGACGCACCACTGCACCCTACAATTTTCTAAATCCTTTGGTTCCTTTGATATTTGCACATGAATGTGAGGGATACGGTTTTAAGGGAATTTATAACGAGGATCAATCTAGATATATATAGGGAAAGTTTTAATAGTCCTTTATAATAGGCGTGGTATGGTATAATTTAAGCAGACAGGAATATCTTACAAACTCAAAAATTCACAAATTTTGCATCTTACGCAAGTATCGCAGGCGTATTGAAAATACCAGACACAACTGGTAAACATTTCTCAAGTGAATTGTATAAAAATAAAACGCAGTTGTGTTACGATTTTCTGTTCGTTTGACCCTGAAAGCCTTGTCGTTTCAAACGGGTTATCTTGCATGGGGTGGTAAAAAAATACAGTCTCATTTTTTTTGTTTTCGAATGAATGCTATTCTTGAAAAAAGTTTTTGTTTGCCTAAAAATAGTGATGGCTTTGTCAAAAATTGTGTTGTATATACAGGATGGTTAAGAATTGCAAAATCTTAAAATTTGGTTTGGTCATTACAATTTTTTGGGCAAGTAAAATTAACGGAATTACTACTTATACTTGAACAGTTTTGATATTACAGGTAAAACTAATATTATAGTGCAAAGGCATGGGCCTTTGCACTAGATTCATAGCTATAGCAGCACGTGTTATAACGCACACCAATAGGGCACTAACATGCCGACAGGCGGCACCACCAGTCCATCTGCACATAGCCAATACTTTACTAGGTACGTTTGATGCTAAAGTCCTTAAATATTTTTAAATATTTTTGTTCTTTCTTTATACAATATGAAGAAGTGACGTTACTTTTAATCAGATGATTGCTTGCAAAAAATGAGATAAACTAGGCACTTGGATACAAACAAAATATTAGCATTGCGCCATCGAGATGATGATTACAGCTTATAGACTTCGGAATGATATAATAAATATTGCAAAAAATTAATTTGAAAATATCGATACTTGAAGAGCTATTTTGGACACCATGTTTCAAAAAGACCAATTCCAAAACAGTGGCTTAGGTTTTAGTAGGCCTAGCATAGACAAATTTTTACGATAAAGAAGAAATCGATGGAGATATTAAATCTTAAATGAACTTTGATAAGACTAAAAATAATTCAAAAAAATCGTAACTTGGCGGCCTTTGAAAAAAAATAGCGTTGGGGCAGGGCCTGAAGAGGCTTCAAACACCACTAGAAACTATAGGGTGCTCCGTTTAAAAATTATATTCTGTTATACACCATGCTTTTTTGAGACACCCTGTATATGTGCCGCTAATTTTAGAATGTGCCTTTATTAACCTCATTGACTCCGTGGATCAAATTTTTGTCTGGGTGGGAATAAAGCTGTAACTGAAGAAGGGAGTTTAAATCTCAACGTGAAATCTTACGTGTTGTTTGAACACTTCGTTGAACTTATAGCGTTAACAAAAAAACCGGATAGACGGATAGACGGTCAAGTTTCTCAAAATTTAATGAAATACATAAAGGTACAAAAATTTTTTCGTTGCGGCGAAAATTGGTCATATTAGTTTTTCCCCATCATCATCTTCGACTTTCGCAGCGAAGAGTAGGTATAATAGTAATAACACGTCCGCTGACACACGTATCACATATTATCTATGCAACGTAAATACATTTAAATAATTTGTGCATGGCTTTAATTTGTTCATTTAACGACATAAGTAACACCTACTTTCTAGCATTTAAGGGCTACTAATAGTGCGAAATCATACACTTAAGTAAAGTAAGTCATACTTACTGAATTGCTATTTAAAATCGGAAACGTGACGCATTTCCGGAAATACTGCATGGAAACTTAAGCAAACAACAATACAAATCGTATTAACAGTAAGGTTAAAGGTCGCGTTATTTCCAGCTACGCTACAGCACATATTATAGATATGCAGACGCGACTTCGCGACTCCACGTCGCTTTTCTTATCACTAAACACATACATCTAGGAAAAATGTAAACGTGTTTACATAAAGATGCATTTATTTGTGCATCTCCATCTTCTATTTATTTTGTTCATAACAAGTGTTACATAAGGCGTAAGGCAAGTTTTATTTATAGAACCTATTTATATTAATTAACATTTAAATAGCCAGTCGGCGGGGAGAGGTAATAAAAACGAATAAAAATCTGGAATTACACAAGAACGCGTTTATTTAAGTGCATATTTTTAGGATGTGGAAATAGCCGTATTCACCAGCACCTGTGTAAAAATAAATTACTTGATTGTGCTGCTAGCGAGCGTAAGGAAAATTCTTCGAACATTTTTTTCCACACATGCTTCGTGAGTTTATCTAAGCATAGCCACCTTTATATCTGTGTTGAGAAAAAGGCAACGTCGCATTCCGCTCGACAAGAAGTCTCATTTTAAAATAAACAGACTCGGCCATGTGTTGATTCACGAATTAATTTTTGCAAAACTAACCAATGAAGTGTTCAACGTTTAACGAGTTATTAAACAGATCTTCCTTTATACGTGTGAATATTTTGAAAATGATACGCCTTGTATATTTTTTGCTATTAAAAAAAATATATTGTAAGATGATATTTCCATTACTATTAATAAATTATAGTTTAAAAAAGTAAAAAAAAACATGCTTTGAAGGGAATCCGAACTAAAAAGTAAAAAATTATGTTTAACCATAAAAATTTTGTAATAAAGCGTGGGGTGCATGATATCACTGAAATATTTATAACAATTGATATCCTGCACTCCCCTTTAAGCATTATTTTTTACTTTTTAGTTCGGTTTACCTTTAAATCGTGGAATAGTTTTTTAAACTCTAATTTATTTTTTACTTTTTCGTTCGGTTTGCTTTAAAGCAGGATTAAACAAATAGCTGCTACAACTGCGATCAGCAAATTCTATATTGTGGTGAATGCGCCAATGTGACACATTTTTTATATCCTTGTTTTTGATGATCCTGGTGAAGATATTAGCACAAAGTTGTCAATTTATTGTATTGTATTGTCATCGGTCCTTGATAAGTGTGAAAAGTTTCAGTTTAATCAGACGGTTCCGTTAGAAGATACATACAAACAAATAGGTGAAGCTATTAATAGCGTTTTAATAATAATCAAATTATAATATTTTCACATATAGTAGTGAATAAAGCAGTTTCTCACTTGTCATCCCGTTTGCACTTCATTGTTAAAATATGTAACAAGCATAATATTGTTCCCCGTCCCCAAACAAAGCAAAATTTGGTGGTCGCCAAATA
This sequence comes from Tetropium fuscum, assembly GCA_964058915.1. Taxonomy (NCBI): domain Eukaryota; kingdom Metazoa; phylum Arthropoda; class Insecta; order Coleoptera; family Cerambycidae; genus Tetropium; species Tetropium fuscum. The sequence continues at coordinate 19,295 of CAXKVY010003896.1, read as the reverse complement.
TCGCAGGGTGCAAGAGGGTGATTTTCTAAAAATTACGAATTAATTTTTTTTGCTTTTTAACATATATTTTTGTGTCTGCGTTTGATATCATTTGCGTAATACCAGACATTCAAAGTACATATCATCTAACAAATAACTACAAAAAATATATAGTTGTGATAATACAGAAATCGACAGACTTATTTCGGTTGACCGGATTTCCTCACGGAACTCGAACGTGCCTCGAAGACGGAAGGCGAGGTTGCGTTCCCACGCCTAACAATAGTCCCAATTTCTTAAGAAAGTGCAGATTGCGGCTTCTTCTTTTCGTCAATGCAGGGCACAGCCGTCCATGTCTTTTCAGCGAACCAGTTCTATTTTAACAGCGATTTATTGTTATGTAATTCCCCGGGCTCGAGGCAGCGAAGGGACTTTGTTGTTGTTGGGTATTTTATTTGATTTTGCCTCTGTATTCCTCGGCGATACATCTTGGGATGATGTTTACGAAATATGTGTGTCAAATGCCCATGCCGCTGCCAGACGCCTGGTGTGGGAATCAGTTTCAATATCAACATAAATGGATGTGCACAAGCCGTTAAACATCTGAAATACCTTTTCAGTTTTACGTTTTACGTTAATATAATTAGAATTCTTAATTAATGCAAAATAAAATAGAATGCAAAGTAATTCCTTCCGTGTTATGGATTCGTGTGTAAGGCGTCCCAATATTTGTATCCATGCTGCTGACTATTATATTAGTCGATTTTGTGAATTGAAAAATATTATGTTCTTGTAAATAATGATTTTCTTTTTATATAGTGTGCCTTTACTGCCTTTCAAAGTGGCCTAAGTAGCTGAGCTGAAAGTATTACCTCAACTCAATTCAATTCAGTTTATTGGTATAACAATACATTATTGACAATAAGTACATTTACATTTTGACTCCGTCTTCTTTCCTCCCCCTTCCCACATCTCTCCTTACTCTCTCACTCACCTGGTAAGTGCCATATCCAACTATTACCATTAATTTTGAATGTTTCGAATGTTGTTACGTCAGCCTCTTTTGAGTGAGGGTACCTCAGAATTTCTTAATAACAGCCTAATAAGCTACTGCGTATTGCGTTTTATCACGCGATACAGTCGCGAGGTAGTATTTTGGAGGAGAAAAATATCTACCAAGTTTATTTTTCTTCTCCAAAATGGCTCATGATGACAATTATCTAATAGTGTAAAATTACTGCCAAAATACATGATAAGGAGCTTACTTATGTTTACTAAACAATTAAATTGTTTTCATTTGAATGTTTGATTAGCTTGTGTTATGGCGTGTCATAAAAAGTCGGTAGTTTTCCATCAAATTATAATCATATAGCGGCAGAAGTGTCAACATTTACAAATTTATCCCGTGTCCACATTTTAAATTTCTCAGAATAACATGAACTGATTACAGTTTCATGATATCAATTTAGCATTTCATGTAGTTCATATTTTGGTTGAATATATTATTTGGAGCTTTGTAATAATCCTAGAATGAAATCTCAATTCCTTCATGTGAATCCAGAAGAATTAACTTTCATTAAACATTATGACATATCAGTCAGCAACTTCATGTAGGTATTTATATCAAGATGTTTGAACGATATTTCGATTTTTGAGACCACTAAAAACCAAAACAGCCCTTGAAATGTCTGACCACTTGGTTAATATTTTTTGTCTGGTAGGTGCACTATATATCCTGTAAAATGATAATGGTCGTGAGTTTGACAACTCTGTTATTATGGAACTAACTACTATTTGGTCTGGTATTAAAATAGTAAAATAGATAAAAGACACATAGAATACAAGACACTCACAGAGTTAAGGTTCTGTCAGGGATGCGTTGTTTACCTGAGTAAATAATATTAAACATATAAAATGGTCAGAGGGGAGGTTCATACAGTCACAGAAAAACAAATCTATTCAGAGGATATAGCAGAAGGCTATGTATGGTAGTAGAAAAATGAATGGTTTAGGAGATGCAGGACTTCCGAGAGATTAAGAAGACTTGAGAGAATTAATAAATAACATGGAATAGAAACACGCTGATGATAATTTACCAAATTTAGAAAATTAATGTTAGAAGCAAAAATAAAAAACCTGCCAAAAGAATTCAGAGAATCAAGAGAGTAAATGAAACTATGGAAATTTTGGAAAATAATAACATGTTTAATAATGATGAGAATGGTAGTTACTAGTTAGTGTAGAGAACGGCAAAGTTGTCACCAATTAGAATCATCAGTCAGCGACCACGAAAACAGTAATATTGAATGAGAGGGAAAATATCATAAAACAATGAAAATTGAAGCAACAAAGATGCTATGAGAGTCAAATGAAATATATATTATGATTTCTTCATGATATGGTTCCTTTAAAAATAGGAACTAATGTTTTGATCCGAGTGCCGGATGTTGATAGGGGTACCACTAAGAAATGGTCAGACAACTGCCATTTTTTCTGAAATTAATAATAATGGTTTTGTAAAAACTTATTATGTATATGTATATGTACTTTCACTACAACACTTAGGCTCTTTGTGCATTTCTCCTTCTTAAGTACCTTTCTTTAAACCATCCTATTTATCACGGGTGGCTTGGTGGAAAAGTCTCTTTACAATTTTTATGCATGGTTCTGAGTTACCGAGATTTATTACTCGGTCCTCATTACCATTTATCTGGGACCATACGACCGTGGCAGATGTTAATTGTTCCCATGTCTCAGTTGGACTGCCACAGCCCATCCCCAAGTCTGCCTAGGTCACCCATCCAAGTGCCACCAACGCCCGTATTGCCTAACTTCGAAGATCGAAATCTTACTGGTCGTCTCGCAAAAAAAAGGGCGCTAGGTGGTACAAACTTAGTACTGCGAATGAGAAACAAACAATAGGATGGAGAATAATTTTCAGGAAATAAATGTCTTCTTCAAACAGATTCGGAGTTCATGTCTGCATCAAATGACATTACATAATAGCAAGAAAATATCTTTGCGGACTGCAGTAAATGTGTCATCTAAAGGTCAAAGTTTTCTCAGGTGCAACTGTGAAAGATACTGTAGTGATAATAAATATTCCTTTAAATAACGGAAGAATGTAACTCCGTGTCATGGATCGCTAACATGCAAGAAATATAGAAATTTATATAGAAATGTTTTGTTTAAAATTATATATAGAAATGTCTTAATATACATATGCGTAAAACTTTGAACCCTTAAATAATGTTAATTATCTATTATTGTTATTTTTTTTCGCTTGTGGGTATATAAAGTGTCGCTTTGTGGGTATATTAAAACATCGTGTGGAAATTTTACAACGTTGAATTTCCTGTTCCATGAGAACACTCTCACTCTTGTTTGTGACTGTACTTAATGAGCACCCCCAGAGCGTTACTATCCGACAGATGTGCAACCTGTAGAAGATATATCACACTTGCTGCACTTTTACCCCACGCTTGGTCTGGTTTCATTTTACCCTCCCTAAATCTGGTGCACAATAGTCACAATGCCGTTCTTTACTCGCCTGATTGATCTCCCTTTCTAAGCATCGCTCCACTAAAAAAGCTGTCTCATGTTCAAAGTGGAAAATATACGTAAACATCAGTTGACTACGTTTCAGTAGTTACAGTCATTATTTTTATGATGGTAAGCTAAATTCCAGGAAACAAGTAAATTATAATACCTAATAATAATAATAATCGTTTTTCCTCATCGGTATAGGATAAAGATAAAATTAGGGATTTCCCACTACGTCGACGTTTGTGGGGAAATTATCTAAAAAATGGCGAGTTTTTGGATTCTTCGGCTGTTCAAGTATTTTTATATCAATGTTTATATCTAGTATCAATGAAGTATTTTTTTAAATTCAGACACAATGATGCTATGTCTATTAAGCTATTGATTTTATAATTAAATTTAGTTTCTAATTTAATCCAGGTATATATGCAATGCTAATTCTTTTATGACTCTTTTTAGCTAAGTTTAGATTATGAAATCTAAAAAAATACATGGAAAAAACACATTTTGCTATCTTGTAACAGAACAGTGATAAAGTTTATTAGCTCCCTTTTTTAATTAAATAATATTTTCATGAATATATAATCATGAACTGAATTTTCTATAATTATCTAGATGAGAGAAAGTGACGTAAAGTTGGATTTTAACTTGTTCTCACTTATCTTTTTTAACAAAAATGACTAGTGTAATCTAGCGGTGAATATCCAAAGTTACGTGTACATTAATAGTTATTTGTATACCTAGGCTGCAAAATTCCTTTTCGCGTACCCAAAGAAAAATTATTGCCGAGGCCGCCCCAGCTAAATTTTGATAGTATTGAGTGTTAGTGTTTCTTCCATCCAGTGAGGATTCTGATCAACTTAGTACCGTAGAAAATGCTATATTATTGGAAATGTTTTGGTTATTCTTGCAGGTCAAGTGAAATACATATCTGCATTTGTAGCCGATTTACCGGATTTGATTCGATTTTTAACACATCCCGTTTCGTGAAATTTTTGCACAACCTTTGAATCTGTTGATGTTGATATAGGATTTCTATCATGGAATGTTACATTAAAAATATTGAACGCATCTTGTAGAGATATATGCCTGTCTCCGAAACCCACCATCATTAACAATGTAGTTCTGTAAAATTAGTTCATCCATAACTGAAAAACATTATTAATTATATAAAACGGAAACAACTGATAACATTGGCAGTAATAGAAATGATTTGAGTTCTATTAAACAAAGGTTGCAATAAACACAGCTTACATAGCAACAAAAAATGAATTCACATATTTTACATCACTATATTTTATCATTTTATTTGATTTTAAGAAACCACAAATCGCACATCCATCAAACCCTATATAATTATAATTGATGAAAAAATGTCAGAAAATCAAAAAATATATAAGGTAATTAAAAAAAACGAGCGCGTCTGCTATTACTCGAGATAGATGTGTAAACATCTCGTATGTGGTAACGGTATGCGTTTTTTTCATAAATATAATTTAAAAAGTTTTATTTTATATTATATATATTACGTATGTATGTAGATAATTATATTTAGTTAAGTAATTGGTAATCACGTGGTTCAGAAAATGTTTATTACCCATTTCATAATATTGCTACACGGGCCCTGAGTCCATTGTACTTGCACTTGCATCATGTGCACGCTAACCGCCTCCCTAACAAAGCACCAAGTATACGAGATTTAACAAAGATATAGTAGTCATAGAATGGTTCAAGTTCCGCTTTCCAAACCAGGGATCGCTGGTTCGATACTCACATCAGGACTTTTTTAATAAGGTAGGCAACACAACACACACACCATAGAGGTTGTCGCTGTAAACGCCATCTATCAGGTAGTAGCTGAATTAATTTAGTAGGTGTGCATGATAATTGATGGGTTATGATGTCACATCAAAAAACTGCCCATGACGTTACCTCGAAAAATATGGTAGCTGATGGAAATCAAAATATGTCACTTAATAGAAGAAACATGTTAAAAAAATTTTGTTAAGTGTATTTCTTAATCGAACTTTTAGTTTAGCCTCAGTCGGGTGTCAGGTGTTTCCAGACATTTCCACTTTGTGTATTTAAACATACCACCCTGTCTGTTACGATCCCGGGGTTACAATTTAAGAAAGCGTAGAATTTAAAATTTTTAACTTACCTGAATATTTTTGCACATTTTTTTAATTTTCGAATATCATCGTATGTGGGAAAGTTGTAAGAGTAGTGATATTCCAATTTTTAATTTTATAGTAAATCCAACTTAAGTATAAGATATATTTAAATCATTCATTGTTGAAAATTACATTACTTTCAAAAGTCCTCGATACTCGATACTACGCAATTATTCTTTAATAGTTTCGCATCAACTGATCTTCATTTTCGGCATCCAATTATCAATATCCTATTATCATTAACCTTTGGCATTTGGTGACCTTTTTTGGCACAAAACGGATATTGTGACTGTACCCAATTTCATATAGTTAACATATTAACATAACGACGAGCTATAGTGGATCTACACCAGGTATTGGTTGCATAATCTAAGCCACCTATATAAAATTAACGTAATAAAAATTAATTGACTTGACTTGTATAGCAAGCTAATTAGGAACGGTAGATTGATAAATATTCGTATTAGTTCGAGTTTTCAATTAGTGACGCAACATTCAAAATTTGTAATAATGCCTTATGAACACTTATTTTACGAACCCAATTCCGACCAGATTACAACAACTTTTGAGAAGTTATGGCTGTTTGCCACGTCTGCGTCATCGGTTTATAAGCCATGGAAGTCTACACCACTTTTGAGAAATCTCAAAGTATATTAAATTAGCTGTAGAGATTGTATTATAAAGTATGTAGAGCAAACGAAACATTCAAATTACGACAGTATTAATGGTTATATTGCTCATTTAAAAATTGAAAACAGGAAGAAGATGCGTTGATCATCATTCTTTTGAGACAACAATCATACAAAATACTTAAGAAATAGCTTGATATTAGTTCAAAATGTTCCTAACTCTTAACGCAGTCTTTGGTTTCTGTTTAATACCTACCTAAAGTTGCTCTCTTCAAGTCAATTTTATATGTTTTTCTGGGTCCACCTTGGTCACTTTTTTTCTTCCATCGATTGAATATATCTACCTCAACTATCCCGATTTTATTAATTTAAATATCTATTTGGGTTGTGACCGGTGCACTCGCCATTTTTTCTGATATATCTCTTCAGGTAGTGGCTTATGAGGTCTGTGTCACTGATATTCTCCTGTAAATAAATAAATAAACAAATAAATAAATAAATATTGTTAGTATATAGATAATAATATATAGTCAGTATATATACAGTACATATATATACAGTAGGTATATACCAGTAGGTAGTCAGTATATGTCGAGCAGTAGGTACTTTAAATTAGGTTCTTTTATAGTTGTCGTTATCTATACAAATAAATCAATTTGAAGTGTCTGTTTGTAATGTCAAAATAACAGCTTTCTACTAAATGCATATGAAAGTATATACGCCGGTACTTATAACTAAAAACCATTTTTATAATTTTTTGTCTGTCTGTAGCGTCTGTCTCTCTGTTTGTTCCGGCTAATCTCAGAAACGGCTGGAACGATTTTGACGGGACTTTCGCGCAAAAAATTAAAATCCATGAAATTGTGAACAAAACCCGAATCAAATAGGGAAGTCCATCCAATATCCAATATAATCCGATATAAACAGTAATAAATATATAATTATTATCGTAAATCTCTCGAGCATTTTTACTTGCTTCTAGTAGTAATATTCGATCTTCGAGTAATAATAAAATAAACTAAAGTAAGGTGGTAAGGCGGGCACCCCACGCACATGCCGCCGCCGTCGCCGCACCGAAAGGCGCCTCCCACCGCTTCCCCCTCCCACGACTTAATATCACAAAGGCTGCCTGTCGCGTGGGCTATTGGCGCTTACGAAGTCGCATATAAGCTATTTTATAATATAATTTCGAATTGAAAAAATCCGGCCCTGGGCGCAGCAAATCCCAGCAAAGCGTCTGGAATGTGATTTTCAGCCTTGCTTTGAACTGTTTGAAAAAGTCGTCAAATCAGTCACATTGTGGCGTAATTACCTGCAATCAAGGAAACCAGTTACGACTGAATTATGGAAACGACATCCTTTCTTATCTAATTAAACTTAATCAGCAACAGAATCCCAAATTCGTGTTGAAATACCACATTCGAAGACGTCGCTTTGTTACGTTTATTAATAGTAGTTTATTTTCGAACGGTACACCGGCTCTATCTTGACTTTTTATCTAAATATTGTGTCGGAATGCTGCGAACTTCCGGCATGTTTAACTCGCTGATGAAAGTCTTTATCGAGGAGGTACTTCTGTGTTATGTTCTATTTTTAAGTCATGACAGGACTCCTTGGCCACAACAGCGATGCAGCCAGCAGCCTGTCTGCTTTGTTGTTTTGTAGTGGCTTGCATAATATCCATACATCCATACGTACTTTATTCCACTCTTATTTCCTGTACTGTGAGAATAATTGACGATCCTGATAAGTAACATTTAGTAATTTTTCAGGAGTGGCAGAAAACGTTTTAATTTTGGTGTTATTATTTAAAGTTATTATCTGACTTGGCTTAAAGAGTATAACATTTTGTTCTGAGTTAAAGTGAAATTCGTGCAAATAATGATGGTTTGTCCAAAAAATCATTCATGGTGCAACAATGGGACATGAGGAAAAGTTTTCATAATTTAAAAAAATCAAATTTATATAAGGTACAAAACATGGACGTTTCAAAAATTTGTATACGTAGGTACTTGATTGATATTTTTTTAACAAAATAAAAACAAATATTCTAATATTATATTATTCAGAACGTACTAGGTATATTACTCAGAGTTGTCCCAGGCGGATTCTGTGATATCTAAATCTAGAGACTCTACCAAATCTACAGATCTCTGCGGCGCCGCGTCTCGCAACCTTTTATTAAAATTTTGATTAAACTTGATAAAGAAGAGTCTTCTATTTCGCTTGATCAGCGAGATTATTAAAGGCTGTTATTAGTTCGTGCTTCAGTCAGAATTTTTAGATACATTTTCTTGAACTTTGACAATGATTTTCCTGCCTTCCTTCTCGCACCAGATGTCCTGTATCCTGTATCTGATTTCGTCAATGATTGGCCAGAATAATTCTTGTATCAAAACATTGTTACATATATATATATATATATATATATATATATATATATATATATATATATATATATATATATATATATATATATATATGTATATATATATATATATATATATATATATATATATATATATATATATATATATATATATATATATATATATATATATATATATATATATATATATATATATAGGTGTAGCAAAGTCTCATTATTAATACCTAGTCAATCCTATAGTGCTACAATTTGCTTGGATGTAGACATCGGTAAACCTCAAATGCAACCGGACCATATGTAAATAAGATACTTACTTAACATACACAGTTAAGACTCCTCCCCATAAATCCGCGCTAAGATTGAATATCATGTTTTTATTAGCTGGATTTTTGAAAACCCATAATACAACCAAATATAGGGATATAAGAGCAGATTTGATCTGCGTCGGCGTGCGACATTAATTTGCAGCCTGTGAGATTGGTTATTAATATTATAGTATGTACATGGAAACAAGGGGTACGCTTCGAACAAAACAATGTTGCCCCAATGCCTCACCTGTTCAGGTCGGCGAAGCAGGAGACAGCTTCCTCGTTTCAGTGTATGAAGGCAACAGTGAATCCCTAAATATTCGCAAGGGTGGCTATGTTCAAGGTGAACATCGCCAGGTTGCCTCCAACCAGGTATGCTGCAAGATTTCATTCTCTGCGAACATACTATCAGGCGAAAAGAAGTTTTTTGATTTTATTTCTGCTTCAGACCACGTTATTTATGTTTACTCATACTGTTGAAGGTTACGGAAGAGTTAAGCAGTTGTGGTTACGGGAAAGCAGGCCCCAAATGCTCGGCTGTTTGCAACCATTACATCGGCCAATCTTGCGAGAACATACCAGACCTGAATGTGACGACATTGATGAGCTTCATATGACGACTTCGACCTGCCTGAGCAGGTCCATGAAATGCTACCAAGCAAGCTGCCCCAAAAAGGTGTACTGTGGATTCAGAGAACCATCAGCCTGGTCCATCAATGTACAAGAAATACGAGTAATAGCAATTTCCCTCACAGTACTGTACATTATCTACAATGAGGTGTTTCATATTACTATTATGCATACATTTTAAATAGGTATTTAAAAAAAATGTATAATTTACAAACCTTTCTAATGTTTGCTTACATACCTCAACAACTTTTAATAGTTGTACCTCAGGTCTCGTTTTGTTGCAAATTTAGTGTACTTTAATAAGGTATATGGTGACTTTTGCCGTACAATAGGTCCTTAGTCATCAACATCAATTTTAAAATGCGGTCAATGCGGTGCTAAGGTTACGTTGATTTTATAACCCTGTTTGTGATGCTAATTTTAAATTCTAGCTTTAGTGTTGGCTAGCTGTTATACAATTTTTGATAATCTGTTGGTAGCTGTTACAGTAATCCCTCATTTTTTGTTGATGATATCAATAATTATAGGTAACTTTGAGAGTTATTTAGATAATTTCTTTAAATAGAAGGGAGAGACATTTTATCACTATTTTATCTATTAGTTAACTAACGTTATTATCTGAATTATAATTATACCAATCCATATAATTATAAGAATTCGATGACAATAAAGTAAAAATACTATAAATTCACATTCGATAACCTTGCACACTATCATTACTTGAGTAGAAGGTGCAAAACTTGCTAACAAGAATACGAAACGAACTGGTTATTTCTCATTGGGTTCCGTTGGTTCCCTGTTCGCGCGAGTTCATTTCACGCAGTAATATCTCCATTCATTTGCATTTGATCTAATTTTTCCTCACATTTTGACATCGTGGAAAACCAGTTCCGGTCCATCTGACTTACGATGTGTTGCAAGTATAGTGGCTATTTTTGTCTACCATCACCCTACACATAACTTGGGAAATTATCTCCCTCAGGAGCCTTTCACGATGTTTGCCTTTGTGGTTGTTTTGTGACGCTGTTTCGCGCCTAGGCCAAAGGTCTTGTCTTCGTTTCGCGAGTTTCGCTTGACAACTAACCCTACTTTGTTGACGGTTATAATTTCAATGTTTTATATTACTATTCAGTTATTATTGTTGCAATGACCGGAAAAGTTAAACTAGTAATTTATTCCGACGCAGGCTGTCATCGTCTTGTAGTTATAATTAATAGCCACAGGAATATTATATAGTGTACGAAAACTGATGCTACAACTTGGAAGCAAAAGTTGGTAAAATCAGTGGAAATATCACTATTACTAGTGTCTTTCCAAAGCATTCTGTTCATAACTCGTTCATTTTTAGATGATGATGACATTATCACAATTATTTATACTTCCAGTTAATTAAATTATAAATTAAAACTCTACATTCATAACCTCACATAAAACACTTATGGCAGATGATAATTATTATATTTCCCTCCAACTACCGGTTGGCATTTCAAACTACTATAAATAACGATAACCATAAGGTAACCCTAAGGAAGAGCCGGCGTAAATTAAATGTTCCGATTATTTTAGTTGAACGTTTTTTAACTTTACTTTTAACCACTCTTGTTTACACAATGAAGTTTTACTTTACAACTGCAGATAACCACACATTTATTTCATATTTCAACAAACGTCCTGTTGCATTTTCAAAGAATTAGATGGATTCTTCCTTGGACCCTTTTAAGATAAATGGGTTGTGGTTAATTTTAATATTAATAAAATTTAATTTGGAACAACGAGATTAGCGTTTCTGTTAAAAGTTTACGTTAACCTTTTTGACGGAATTTCTTATCCGTTTATTTTTAACATTGCAAATAAGAATAGACCCGAAGACAGTGAAACTAAACGGACACAGGAAATTCAGCGTATTTAAATAAGGTAATAAAATTAACAGTTTTTCTTGGCACATTCAGTACAACAGGCTGGTATAATGTTCCATACAAAGCCATATTTTACAAAATTTGCAAAAATATCTAGTTTTTGGTCTTTTACAATATTTAAAAAAACCTCTTTTATTTGGTAAAAATTTAATTTGATATAAAAAATAAAAAAAGTAATTTGTGAAAAACAAAAAAAAATGGTGAAAAATAAAAAAATATCTGTATTACGCCGCGGATAAATCGTGAACATGAATTTGTCTAACTTGGGGAATCACCGAGTTAATAGATCGGCAGTTATAACGTAAATAGGGAGAGGTCACTCGTAAAATCTTTCGCTTTTGCAGCACAAATTAAGTCAAGGATGACTTTTTATTTGACAAGTAGGAAAGATTCATCGTATTTAATTGTTATAAAAAAAATCGTATATTTTTATAATCGCATGGACTGGCAGGCCATGCAGGCCAGATTAATTTCACACCCTAGTATCACTATAATGTAATCTGCAAGTGAATATTCGAAACTTACGCAAACAAATTTTAAAGGGTGATATTATAAACATCTTAAAATATTTGACACATAGACACTACCTATTTATTAGGGCAAAGTTGGTCATAATCTTATAACCGTTTATTTGGAAACGAGCTTGGAAATATATACCACTTAGCCCTTAGCGTGTTTCCTTACATGTTTTGAACCCTCGAGCGGATTGTTGGTACGGTAGCAGGTTAGGAGGGCAAGCAAGCTCTAAATGTTTGCTCTAGCTAACTATATTATCTAGATGTTATAAAACGAATGTGGTAGGTTCGTATTGCCAGATGTTTGATAGCAGGTGTGATTTATCATTTTATTATCTATGCGTCCTATAAAGGAGAAGTAAGTAGAGCTAAAGAAAGCTACATAAACTTTGGAGGCGCGAGGCCCTTGGGACAGCGAGGCCGTCGGCGATTGCCCACGTCGCCCACTTCTTACGCCGCTTCTGTCCATGGCCAATCACTATATACAAAAAGGTTAATAATTAAAGCCATATGTTAGTTTATTATGAAGATGCAACATTTCCTAAACCCTTTGTATCTTTTTCTGCAACAAAGATATGAGCAAAATTCGAAATGGGTTTTAAAGCAGACACATAAGATAGACATTTATTTACATTATTAACACAATATTAACTAAATTCTAAAATACAGGATGATTAACGAAAACGCTGTGCACAAGACAAAAGTAATCCACCCTGTACATGAATTTTTTCTAACTATCTCAAAATTAAACAGATGAGATGAAAGCCAATAAAATTTCTTTTAAAACGCCACAAATCCATACATTTTTGACAGTTTTACAGCGTTATAAATCTTTCTTGGATAATTTTAAGGTGCCCCGAAACAAATTTTGACGGGTATAGTAGGTACCTGTATTATGTGAGAGTTGGTTAACAAGTGATATAAGTGAGGCATAAACCTTACAATATCTTCCATGCAGATAGAGGTCCATTAAAAACTTACTAAGTAAGTAAGCGCATAAGTTGGTGGTGTTTTATAGCTGCTATAAATAGCATTTCTACAAGTGTAAGTCGAAATTTGTCATCGTTGTTTATATTTCTTCTAGCATACCTAGTTGCAAATTCATTTCTACATCCTGGTGCATCTAGCAATCAATTGTGGTAAATACTTAGTTCCTGTTGTATTACAACAAAATGAAATTGAAGAAATTGTAGAACTTTTTGCAGTATTTTGCTATAAGAGCTATAAGAGATATTTTGCTATATTTTATAATGTATTTTATATAACCTACCTAAATAACCAAAGGGTAGTTTGGTTATTTACCGTTAGTTTTTACAAGGAAAACTATTTTGTATCCACTTGCCTGTAAAACTGTCCATATGATTAATATCCAACGACCCCATTAGGGAACCACCCTAATTTAAACCGACGAAAAGTCTACAAGCATCGGCATAAACGTTTTCCAAATCCAGTCAACATGTGTTTTAAAATGCGATAAAGTACACTACTATTTGTTTAAAATATGTGAAGGCGATACTAAGAATATAATAAAGTAAACACGGTGCATTGGTTGAATAAACATGGATGGTGTAACAGGCACCAGCATGTGTGAAATTCAAGACTTCCTGACACCAGCTGCAGCGAACGCTGTCGTCTTTTTTGTTTCTTATAGGTTTCCGACACCTAGCGAGTGATTATTCAGGATAAAAATATGTTAGCAAATGACAGGTTTGTGATGTAAGCACTAATATGAGTCTAGATCTAGATAGTCTCAGCCTGTGTGGTAGACACAACAGGAACTATAAAATAGAACAGTTACTGCTTTTTCAGTTTTTCTAATTGATGTTTATATTACATGTATGGGGGTTAAATCTTGATATTTAAAATTAATTACTCTAAAATTTATTACTACTAATAGTTCAGCCTGTATATAAAAAATTGATCGATTTGACGCCAAAAAATGTTACAGGTATTTGAGGGTTGAGGGTGTACGAAGGGAACAATCTACAGGCTGTAGATTTTCGGGTTGTAGTAAACTGATTTTTCCGACTTTGGTCGTAGGTTATAAAAAAATGGGCCAAATCTGGCTGTACGTATTTATCTTTTACTTACCCTTCTGACGTGCAACCTTCACATACCTATCTTAAATTAAACAACTATAACAACGTCTACAACTATAATTAAACAATTATAATAACGTCTACAAATTAAAAATGATGATAAAAACATAAATATTGAAGACAAAAAGAAATATGTTTAGTTGCGCACTTATTTTTATTATTGTTAGTGCAAGACGTGTTCTGCGAGAGATTTTAGGCACGAGTCTCACACAGTTTCATATAAAAACTGTTAAGCAGGAGCGTGCGGTGAAATTTTAAGTAAGGGAAGCAATTTTTTAAAACTTACCAATTTCTTACCTACGTCTGTTTATAGCTTTATGCAGATTGTTTAAATCATAAAACCAGTTTTATTCCAGAGACTTTTTCATTTTCAAAAAGTAAATATGGCCAACAAAATAATTTACTAATATTTTCATACCCTGTTAACCATTTAAATTGTTCGTAATGTTTTTCCGTATAAAAATGCCTTATACAGTTTTTCATTTTTGTGAAAAAATTTCTCATAGGCGGTTTTTCCCTTCAATTAGTTTAAAGTCTCGCGCGCGAGTGAACCGGTTCATCGTGACGTCACATCCTACAATTTACAAATGACGAGAAGACCGATTTGACTACGGGAGATTCCAGAACTCGACCGCTTGTTTTCATAGTTCTTCTTTGTTGAGACATTATTTCGGCCGATTGTCGTAAAACCACTGGTCTTTGAAACTCCGAATCTTCGAGCGAATTTTCGCTGTGAAACACTAACTTTGTTGTCTTTTACGCCTTATAGCAGTCTTTGTTCCCTTATGTGGGTCCAAGTTCGTACTCGACCACTTTTAGGCAAATTAGGGTAGGGAATAATACCTAAAGTCTTCACATTCTTTTATGGTCTGGTCAATTGTTGATATACAAATATTTTGTTTTCGATACATTCTAACAATATCACATTTGGGCATTTGAACAGACTATATTGTAAATTCCTTTACGAATATCCACTATCATCTAGCTTGTACGACATTTTATTCCCCTGTATTTGATATGTTTATTATTTTTTATTGTTGTTTATTCACCTGTATTTTTGACAGAATTTGCTTCCAATGGCAACTGGACATGACGTTATTTGCTGTAGATAGATATTATTGGAAAATTTCACACCTCTCTTTAAAACCAATAAGATGCTTTATTTCGACTCGTTACCATGGCAACCTGAAAATTTTTGAAATATTCGGGCCTCAAAAAAATTTCCGGAAATAATTTATGCTCTTTGTGATATTATAAGTGAAAATTTTCTACAAACTGGGACCATACGTTAATAGATGAATATTAGGTACATCTTGCTTCTGTGAAGATATTATGAAGGTCAAAATGGCATTAATATAGTTAAAAATGGCTATATTTTCATAAACTAAATGTAAATTTTTGCTGTCTAAATGTTAACGGAATAAATTTTATAGCTTTTCTATCAAGACAGGTATATATTGTTAAAGTCAATGCTTCTTGCTGTGAATGAATGAAATGTATCAATATGTGTATGTTATGTATTTGTTTAAATATTAACAAATTGCTGAATAATTAATAGCCTGTATTTATGCGAAAAAGCTCTGTAATTCATTTTATAACATACCTACTATTCCAAAACGCAAGAGACACCTAATACTTTATAGCCAAAGAACATTAATTTGTCTTATTAGATTTGATTTAGGCGCCATATGTGTTATGACTGCTTTATCTTATCTCTGCGTGCTAAATCTCCGACAAAAAGCTGAACCTTAATAACTAGAGATAATTAAATCCTAGAGTGGGAAATATGTTTCCGTAAAAAGCACTGACAGCTTGACAAATGGCCTCTGGAATGAGATGCAGATAAAGCAGGGGCTCGGCAGAAGGGCAAGTATGTGTTCTAAGGATTATGAGAAAGTCTTGAATTATTCTGAAGTAGTTATTTGTTTAACTATATAATATATTATAGAGTATCTATTTAGCTATATATCCTGTATGTATGTACGTGAAATGTTACTTAAGAACTTAAGTTATCCAGAAATAGAGTTTTTAAGATTTTATTCGATATATTTTGGTTACAACAAATAATTCCATGATTCAATATTCCATTTTGTATTTTAATATCGTCCATATTAAAGCGCCATAAATTTTCCGCAAAGTAGCACGAGTTACATTTTACACAAACATTTCTTTCCTAACGAGTGATGCAATATTTGTCCTAATTTTGAGTTTATAAAGTTTTATATAGTAAAGTAAAGTTTGTCATGTAAAAATAACAGCAGTTGCGAAATAATATTTTTTGTCACTGATTGCGAAAAGTAAGCTATTTTATAACTCTGATAAGTTTCGAAAAATGTCACAAAATGTCAAAATTAGATAGAAATTTTAAAAAATCCCACATTAAAATTATTATTTTAAATAAGTATCACTATAATATACAAAAATATTATAATATACAAAAATCCAATAAATATTTGGTTGTTCTATACACGTCGGTAAAAATTCAATTACTAAATTATCATAGATTGACCAAATCAGATATTTGAAAATCATTATCAAAAATATAGTTTAGATATTTTCCTTAATTCTGAAACTTGATATCTGAAAAAATGCCCCTGTTTTAATTTCAACTTACGTCACTGCCCTATGGGGCGTCTAGACCTAAAATGGCTTTTATTTTTTTTGTGTTTTCGTGGTAAACTGTCCGTGTGCCTTGACAAATATTTCGGAGTGAACTATGAGGGACTGAGGGTTCGGGGTTGCTTTGCTATTTAGAAAGGGGAGGGTCACCCCTGCCCCGGATGAAAGAGGATCCTTTTGCGTTTGATTCGACCGCTTCTACATGTTAGGGGACTCTAAATCACCGGATAATTTACAAAATATCGATTTACTCTCAGAGACTTCAGCAGGTGCACCAGTAATTGTGAATGTTGGAAAAATTGATGGATGTGGGCGATTCTTGATGTTTTACCAAGTTGAAAATCAGGATTATAGGTACCTGGATTTTCGTTTAGATAATTTAGCCTTTTTAAATATGGCTTTAAAATTTCTAATTGAAATTATTTCAATGTTTGTACAAAAATGATACCACATAATCATCGCCGTATTCTCACGTATGAGTAATTTTCAAAATTAGAAGTTGTTTTTTGTTATTCATGCTTTGGGTTATAATACATAATGCATAATACATAATAGAGGTTAAAATTCTGATATGCCACGAGAAAACAAAGGCTCATCCATTAGAGCAGATGAGGTGAAATAATTTGAATGCAAGGGACAATATCTTCAGTCTTTACGTGTTATAAAAGAGCATTCTATATTGTTAATGGTTTCCAAATTCAGTGGCGGGTTCTAGATTTAGGCCAGTCACTGAACACTTTCAAAGTCAATAATTGTTCTAACAAAATTCCAAAAATTTTCAAATATTGACATAAGGTTCGAGATATTACTAAAACTAAATCTGATTTTGCAACCCATTCGAGGGTCCGGATTGCAAAAAATTGCAAATATGGTGCAAATTGAAAGTCATGCCGAGTTCTCCATTGCAAATAATATCCCAAGTTTGCAACCTGTTTATCCAACCAGAACCATACTTATCATACAAATTTGGCGGTGGTCCATGGTGAACGTGAGGTTGCAAATACAGCTTAGAATAATATTTAACAAATTTGTAACCCTATTTCGAATCTTTTACTTTATTTTGATCCTCTATTTTTAATATCAATTATCAGCTCAAGTATAAAACTTATTTCGGTTCGCTCAACGTAATTCATAATTTGCAAAACTCTTGTAATTTTGAGATATCATTTACAATGAATCACTTGACATGACTTTAAGTTTATACCAAATTCTTATTTTTAGTTATATTTTCTTATTTTTAGTTATAGCAAGTTTTAGTTTAGTTATAGCGAATAATTGTTGTTTTCTTTCAATTTATTATAATGTTCTTGAGTTCCGGAAATGGGTTGCAAAATGAGACTTAGTTTTCGTAATATATTTCCACCCTTGTGTTAAAATTTGGAAACTTTTGGGTTATTCAAACTTTTTTTGTCTTCAGTGACCTCATTATCTGTCGTTCTATATTATCATGAGGTGAATTTTCATATAAATCAAGATAACCATCTTAAAACAACAATCCTCGTAATATTTCCTCCTCGTAATAATCCTCGTAATATTTTTTTATTAGTTCAAGATTAGCTTTTTCATCATTAATTTGCCTAATATGTAAATAGATAATTTAGTATCTGAATTAAACGCGATTAAGTAAACGCGATTATTACTCCAGGAGTTTTGCTGCCAAAATCGTGCCATACGATTTTTGTTATTGTGTTTATATGGACGCGGACGTCTTGAATATCAACTGGCAGTTATGCCACGACACACCTGGAAGAATTCGTGAAAACCGCGAAGGAAGGTCGCGGAAATCGCGGATTCGCGATTAACTCAGTTTATATAAACCTATAAAACCTAAACCATATAAAAATGGTTGTTCCAGCACCGCTTATAACAGTTGTACTTTTATAAATTCTCTACCTTAACGGTCCTGTACATTTTTTTCGTACTCCAAACCGTTTTGGAGATACGACTCGGACTAAGTGAAAAATGCATTTATCTCCGCCAAACATCTTTCGCA
This sequence comes from Tetropium fuscum, assembly GCA_964058915.1. Lineage (NCBI taxonomy): Eukaryota > Metazoa > Arthropoda > Insecta > Coleoptera > Cerambycidae > Tetropium > Tetropium fuscum. The sequence continues at coordinate 501 of CAXKVY010003896.1, read as the reverse complement.
CCACATATTTCGCAGTTATCTTGCTTTCTATGCCTCAGAATAACAATTAAAAATTCCTGGCATAGAGTTCCTTGGCGGTTCCTTCTCTACCAGAATGTCTTATACATTTTATTCACATTTATTTACACTGAAACCTGTCGGACCATGTAAAAAAAGCGCACCGAGCATTATACCTGTTAAGGTGTTGCGTACGAAAAAAAATATAGGACCGTTAAGGTAGAGAATTTACAGATGTAAAACTTTTATAATATGTGTTGTTCCAGTTTGGGCCATAGAAACTGACTTAATCGCGACCTTCCGACGCGGTTTTCACGAATTCCTCTAGATGTATCGTGGCGTAACTATCAGGTGTTATTCAGAACGTCCATAAAAACACAATAAAAAAATTTCGTATGGCACGATTTTAGCACAGTGGTCAATTTTAGAGAGAAAACCCATGGATTATATTGGAGAAGCGAAAAGTACAATTCAGAGCGAAGTTTAGACCAATGGATGACTACT